>VBSM01003169.1:24499106-24512329 GCA_008086735.1 Cheirogaleus medius | reverse complement strand
GGGCATGGGCAATATACGTAACCATAATATTTGTACCCTCATAATATGCTGAAAAATAAAATAAAATAAACAAAAAAAGCAAATAGGAGATCATATAAGTATTTTATAGTTGTTTAAAACATTTAATATCCCATGACCATTTCTCACATGAATACATTTTTCTATGATTTTGTCTATTTCATCTATGGATATGCCATAATTTATCTACCCAATCTGACGTTCTTAGACATTTAGTATTTTTCCTTTCTGTGTGCTATTTTAGACAACATCAAGATGAACATCTTAATAGCTAAAATTTGGGTCACATTTTAAATTTTTTCCTTCAAGTTAAGTCCTAGAAGCATAACTGTTAGGTTAACAGGTACACACTTCTTAAAGGATTCTGACATATATTGTTAAATTGTCTTCCATATGCTAATATATGGAATATATAATGTAACAGCATATATTTCTTAAACATTGTTTTCTCCTTGTTATTTCCATATTCAAGAACTTACAGTGAATGGTTTCCTATGGCCCAGTGTCTGTCTGTGGCATTCAGGGACCTCTATAAATTGTCCCCAACCTTTCTTTATACATTTATTTCCCACCAGACCCCACAAACATCTTTTCTGCCAACCTAGATGTTTCATGTAATTTCTCCTATGGGCTTTTGTTCATTTCCTTCTTCCTGGCCCTTCTCCTAACTAAATCCTACTTCAAGGATTTAGTCAAGAACTAACTCAGATGTCACTGTTCTAGGAAGTCTGATGCCCAGGCTAATCCCTTCTCTAAATTTCTGTTGCATTCATGGCTCTGCCATTGTTTCATCTGGGTTAGGAATGTTTCCCTAGCTAGACTGAGACACCTTTAGCAATGCTAAGATTGCTATACTGAAAACTAATATTCTAGAAAAGGAAGTGATTCTCACAGTCTGTCAGCAAGGGCTCAGTATGATTAAGTTTATCAGATTAACATCATTTTCTCATTTGAATGGCTTGCTAGAAAGCTAGACAAAGGAAACAAAGGAAGAAAACTAATACTTGTCCAGTGTACTTTACATATATATATATATATATATGTCAGGAATTTTTTAGCTCATTTTTTCCCCATGTGTTTACTATATTCTAGTCACTCTGCTAAACTCCCTGTAAGTACTACTTAAGCTTAAGCTTACAACAGCCCTATGAAGTGGATGTTAGCACTATTCCTATGTTTCAGATGAGGAAATAGATGCTCTAAGAAATTCAGTGACTTGTCCATAGTCGCAGATTAAGTTAGCAGTAGAACTGGAATTTGGACCAAGGTAGTCTGTCTCTGCAAACAGCAATCATAACCACTATGTACATATCCCATTTAATGCTCACATTAATCCCAAGAGGTAGGAAACAGTTTTATGTTTGATCTACAGATGAGAAATCTGAGACAGAAAGACATTGAGACATTCATATGAGATCACAATAGAAAAGAGGAGGTGGTGTTAGAATCCAAGCCTGGATTATCTGATTCCAAGTCTACTCTAATTGTGGTGTATCCACAGTTAAGACAGGAGTCTATCAGGGTCTCCTTGCGTATTGCATATAAGATAGAGATACAAGATCTGGATGAAGTGGATGCCTAACTGGCTTAATGACCATGCCCAAAAGATATTGATCAATGGGTTGCAGTCCCTCCTTTGAAGAAGATTTCCAATGTGGTGTCACAGAGCTCCGGCTGTAGCACTGTTCAAACTAAGGAGCCTGCATCATCCGTGTCTAGTCTCGTCCCTCTGTGGATCTCCACGGGGTTACACCTAGACAGCAGGGCCAGGCTCAGAAGATGGACTCCTATGCTGAATTTCTCGGTGCCTGAGGAATATCAGTCATAGACCAGTGTGGTCTGTCGGAAAGATGAGAAGGATATCAGGACCAGCCTACCATATACATCTCAAGTTGTGTAACTAAGACCAATAGGGAGAGTTACTGGGAGCCCACTGAGATTCAAAGTCAGGAAGAACCTTCCTAAAGTCAGAGCAGTTTGTTACTAGGATGGACTTTGTGGATCCACATAAACTCAGTGTCAAGAGATTTGCAGGGGGTTTTCTTTTCCCACAATATTCCAAAATAATGTCTGAATATCCCAGAAGGAAAAAGAGAATCGTAAGAATTGGAAATGTCATAGGCCTTGCAAAAGAACATGAAAACAAAAAAGTGAAATATAAAGCTGGCTTCTATTTGTTTCACAGTCACATACAATTGCAAAATTTTTAGCAAAATAGAAAATAAAAACAGAGTATGAGCACCATCTCAAAGAGAGCCCTGCCCCATCTGAGTTAGCACCAGGCATTTTCTGTTCTGTGTTGCACTGTGCTGTGCTGTTCCATGGGGGACGGCGAGTTTCTCGTCAACGACGTACCCAAGCCGAGGGCGCACGGCCGTCTGGCAGGGAGGTGACGCGGTAGATGTTTTCACGCACTGATGGAAAAGCAGACTCAGTGGGTTTCAGGGCTTCTTTCAATCCTCACGTCCCAGGACTGAAACAAAAGGAGGCAAGAACCTTTCGAGGAAAGGCTGAAACGGAAGGAAGGAGAAGACGCGCGCCCCGTGCCTGGAGGTGCCACCTTGCCCAGGCTCCCCCCCCCCCAGGGAGGACTCCCCCAGCACCGCGTGTTCCCCGCCGCGACGGCTGCGATGAGGCTGGGCTTGCGCTCTCACCTCAGGAACAGCTGTCGCGAGGAGGGGAAGATGGTCGGGTAGTTTTAGCCGGAACATTGAGCCCAAGAGAGCTCTTTCCGGTGAAAGGCCGGTGTCTGGGTGGTATCAGAAGTGAGAATGTCTCTGCCGAGTTTCGGGTATACACAATGCTGCTTCTCAAAATTCCTCATGTTAGGGACTCTGCCCTTTTCTCACGATCAGCAAGCACTGGGTACCAGGCGTTTCCGCGGAATCTTCCCAGCCGGATTCTGATTCTGTCTGGTTCCAGCTTGGGGAAGCAGGGCCTGCTGAGTAGGTGCTCAGTTAATGGTGGGTATGTGTTAGGTAGGAACTTCCTATCCCCTGCTCCACGTTTCCAAACGGAGGGACCACCATTAGAGTAGCACTCTGCCCTCTCGCCCCAGAGCAGGAGGGATAGCTGTGAGTTTAGTAAGCATGCTCAGTTCTCTCTCTCTGGGGGCCAGATGCTTGAGAAACGTGATCATCAGCTCTAAGCAGATCTGTGCCTGTAGGAGAGGCCTGCATTTTGGGAATTAAGTTCAGCACTGGGAAGTGTTAGCAAGCAATTTGGCCAGATCTAAGCCATGTTTATTGTTTTATCGGTAATGGAGCTGACATTTTAATCTCCATCTGCCTGACTCCTTGGGGTGTCTCTCAATTAATTACACACTCGGGCAGGGAACAGGGGTGTCATTTATTAGCTCCTTAAATCCCAACAGTAGAATTATCTCACTTAAAGACAAGGCCCTCCTGCTTTGGGTCACCCATCTCTCCAGCCTTATCCCACACTACCTCTGCCCTCCTTTTCATCCTTCAAGAACATCAGGGTGCTTGTCATTTCTTTTGTACCCCTTGCTATTTCACACTTTTATGCCTTTGCTTATGTCGTTCCTTCTGCCTGCACACCCGTTCACCCCCACTCACTGCCCTATCTGCTAATGCTTATCCACTGACCTGTCCTAATGCCTCCTTTCAGGGAACACCACTTCCAGGAAGTCTTCCCTGACTGTCACCTTCCCACCACTCCTGACTCAGTTTTGGGCTCCCATAGGAATAAAGCTCTGAAATGAACACATTTACTATATTGTTTTAAAATCTCTCTCGCACACCACTAGATTGTGAGCTTATTGAGTTGGAACTAACTGTTCATCTCTGAATCTTTCAGGAGTCAGAAACTTTCACAAAAGACCAGCACAGTAAATGCTTTTTTAAAATCAATACATAAATTAGTCAATAGTGGGCAATACCCAGTCCTGAGGCCAGGCTGAACTGGGAAAGGTATTTACACTAAGCCAAAGGTCAAGAGCAGGATCAAGGTCATAGCCAAGGAGACAGGGACAAGCATTTAGTCCATGGAGCAATCACAAAGTGAGCAGAGGTACATACAAACAGACAGGAGGAAGAAGCAACTAAAAAGGAACGTAGTGCAAGGAACGGGTTGGGCAAGTGGTGTAGAACCAAGGCTGTGAGGGGCAAATAAGCCCTAGTGTCAGGTGCACGGTCTTGGGAGGAAATGGAAGCTTAAGGCAAGGATTTAGTGACAGCAGAGTGCAGAAAAATATCATAGGCATGAGAAGAAGGAGGTGTGGAACCTGGTTCCAGCTTTGACGCAAAACGCTAAAAACTTGGGTGAACTTGGAGAAGGCTCTTCCTTTCCTAGGAGAGTTTCCTCATCCTCAAACCTGAACAGCATGTCTTGGCATCACTTCCAAGTTCCCTTCCAGCTTGAACATATCATGATTCTCCAACAGCCGTTCCATGGTATCATGGGAAAGGATTCTTCTGTTACATAAATAGTACATATTTGATCTCTATTTTATTCTATTTGATCAACCAAAGCTGTTTCTTCTATTTTGACCTCAGTTCATCCTCTAAAATCAAGATTAGACTAAATTATATTTAAGATCCCTTCTGAATATAAAATGTTTATTGTGCTGTAATTTGTTGAGGACTTGCAATATGATCATGTAGCTTAAGAATTAACCTTAGGAGAAGGAGTACGTGCCCAGCCCAGAGCAGCATGAGAGTCATACATTCCGGCCAAGGTTCACCTAACAAACAGGCTTGCTGCTTGAAGGCATAACAAAGGGTCTGAGTTTCTGCAAATAGGCAAGAGCTCCCCAGCCCCACGTTAATAGGGGCCTGGAGGCCACACAATAAGCACATTGTTCCTGTTATTGTTGCTTGGCCCTGTAAGATGGCCGGATAGTCAGTGACGGGTAAGATTCCTCAAGGAGGAACAATCTAAGACAGGCACAGCCGCCGGGGAGCCAGCCAAGAAGAACTGGGGACGGAAAGTGCCCCCTGTGGCTGCCTTGCTTAATCATTGCTTACCTCAGCCTCTGACCTATGCTTTGAGCAACTGCCTGGAAACCTTGAGTCAGGGGACATCTGTGTCCTTAGGCTATGTGTTCCAGAATTTATGGCCATTGCTACAATGCCTGGGTGGTCACGTATAAGGAAGTAACTTTGATTTTTAGGGTATAAAAATAAAACGACTGGTGCATTAGGCACTGCAGTCTTGTACTGTCTTTATGTGTGTCTGTGTCTTTCTTTGTGTGTTTCATTGTGTTTTGTATTCATCCCCTGTCCTGCAAATGGGCCACGACAGCAATTTTCTTTTTTCTTTCTTTCTTTCTTTCTTTCTTTCTTTCTTTCTTTCTTTCTTTCTTTTTTTTTGAGACTGTGTCTTGCTCTGTTGCCTGGTATAGTGGTATCATCATAGCTCACTGCAACCTCAAATTCCTGGGCTGCAGTCGTCAGGATCCTGCCTCGGCCTCCCAAGTAGCTGAGACTACAGGCGTATGCTGCCATGCCCAGCTAATTTTTCTGTTTTTTTTTTATAGAGACAGGGTCTCACTCTTGCTCAGGATGGTCTTGAACTCCTGGCCTCAAGCAATCCTCCTGCTTTGGCCTCCCAAAGTGCTAGGATTATAGGTGTGAGCCACCACACCTGACCTGTGCTGTAATTTTGTCTATTCATTGAACAGCAACTCTTTGCTCCTCTTTGTGCTTGGCACTGTGGCACCCTCTGGTCTCAATGAATTTATAATCTAGTTGAAACATCTTCAAAGGGATTGAGAGAAAAGCCTCAGTCATTGGATAATTTAGTGCTAAGTTGGGTGTTATAGACTCTTAAGGATTGACAGAAATAAGGGAGTTGGAGATATCAGGGAAGTGGTCCTGTGAGGGAAAATAGGACATAGATAGGTAGAAAGGAAGATAGAGATGGATGGATGGGTGGATGGATAGATGGATGGATGGATATTCTTAGTAAGATGTATGGCGCAAGCAAAAATGAAAATCTAAAGATAATCATGAATGTACATGCGCTCATTATGGAAACCTGGTCTGCTAGAGTAAGGAGAGGAGGAGGGATGGAGGCAGATGTTTGCTGTGCTGCTACTGGTGCCAGGTGCTTGCGGCAGATATGTGTTGGGGAACCTGCTCTCCTGCAGGCCCTCTCTCTAGAAACATCCCCATACAGAGCTGAAGGGGTGGGCCTAGGGCCATGTTTATGCCCTGTGACCAATCTCACAACCTGGCCGCAGACAATTGGACCAGGGGCAGACGCTGGACCTTAAGCTCAATCGATCCAGTTCTTCTCCCAGAAACTTGGCACTGAGACACAGAAGAACTGAACAGGAGAACTTTCCATGGAAAGGCTTGAGTGTAGACAAGTCTCAAGGGGGAAATAATGAGAGATGGAAGAGAGCTGAGGAATGCTGAGGAGATTAGTCTGCAGAGAGCTTAGGGGGAGAATTGCACAGACAGAAGGGAGGGACACCATGAGACAGATTCGGTAGCTCCCGGGAGACGGAGCACATTCTTGGATCCCAACAATCCGGTTCCTGCTTCCTCTCCCGAGGACTCTGTATTTCGTCGCTTGTTCCTTAATTTCAGCTGATCTAGTTTAAGTGCTTTCCCATTCCTTTTACTAAAAACAGCTTTGGCTGTTTTTAGTAAAAAGAAAGTTCGTTCACATTTTTCCAGGTTAATCCTCATAACAATGAAGTGGGTATTATCTCCACATTGTTAGTGTGGACACCAAGGCTTTGAGAAGGCGGCGTGATCTGCTCGAGCACTCAGCTGGCAGTGGCTGAGCTGGGATGCAAACACGTGCCTGTCTGGCTCCAAAGATCTTCCACTTGACCACACACCTCCCTAGGGGACTTTAATCGGTGTTGGAAAAAAGTGATCCCAAAAACACTTTCTCTATAACCCACACAAGATATCTTCAGCTCTGATGCTGCGTTTATTCAGAGCCAACCTGATAACTTTTAGTCATTCAGCAATTCTCCTGTGGAGGTTCAAGGTTAGAAAGCTTATTTAATGCATGAATTCAGAGTTTGTAAGAAGTCAGACGCTGTATTTGTGACTCTTGCTGAGTCAAATTCAAAACAAACTTGTCCTCATAGAATAGCCAGAGTCTGGTGAATAAAGGGAGACTGGTTAAAACCAGTAGAATTTTACCAAACCAAGAAGATTAAGAATTTCTTTAATTTGGGGGCCAACTAAGTAATTCATTCCTCCTAAGTAATAGTCACTGAGCAGTTGACATGCCTGATTCTTACGTCGTAATAACCCGTTACAAATACACCTTCTTTGTGCAATCCACATTCTAGTCATAGTCACCTCTCACAATCCTCTCACATACCATAATACTCGAACCTCTATGCCATAATATGTGTGAAAATTCATTTCCCTTCCCCTGTCCATCGGGAAAACGTCCATTCTTCCTCCAGGATTAAGCTAAATCTGTCACCTCCTCCGTAAAGCTGCCCATTACGTCTCTGCCACATGCAGGTTAGTAGCTCTTTCCACTAAAGTTCCAGGAAACCCTGACTTTAACGCTCATCACGGTATTATAATTGTATTGTCCCTTTGCTGTTGAGGTGACATGTTCTCCTCCCTCCCATGCCAGGACACTCTCTTTCCTGTCTAATGCCCACATTTCCCCCCGTCTCTCACCCAATGGGAAAGGAATTGCTAATCTGATGAGCTTGAGATAGTGATTAGGCCACATTTCCTTAGTGAGTGAGGTTACCATGGTCAAGACCACTGTATCCCTCCTGCAGAAGGGACTTTCCTCGACTTCCCCTGCCATCTGCAGAAGGTCTGGGATGGAACTCGGGAAACCTTCTTTTCCTTCCACTTCTCTTCTGGAGAGCTGGTAGAGTGAGAGACCACGTGGCCACATGTATGGTGGAATGAGACAGTCTTGCCCTGCAGGTCCAGCCATCCTCCCCTACTCTGCGCTGGTGTCTTCACCTGTGCCTGCGTAGGTTCACCAGGTGGGTATGCACTGCAAGCTATACTGTCTTTTGTTGGGGGGGGGGAATAGGAAGCCCTACTTCAGTTTCCCAGCAGAAGTCCAGTGGTCCAGCTCTGTTGACCATGGTACCCTAATTTGCATAAGTGGTGGGGAGTAATTGAGCACCTACCCATCCATTAATCCACTAGAACTTGTTTTTCAATTAGGTCTGTTTCCTTATAAATTCTAGACTCACAGTCAGAATTCCGGGGCTAGGAGACTCATGGAGCAGGATTTGGCACTCATTCCCTGCCCCCAACCCCCACAACACACTTCTTAGTGAAATACTCTGAGCCTGTGGTTTTTGACCCTGGCAGCACATTAGAACCACCTTCCCTACCAGAAATCCAGATGGTTCTACTGTGTAGTTACATTTGAGAACCCTTGCGAAGGAGAGCTTAAAAATTGCCCCCACCCTCTCCTATCCAAGGACATGAGTTCTGCTAAGAGACAGTGAAAAGAAGCTCCAGGAATCAGCAGATTTAAGTAGAGCTCTGAGTAACCATCAGTTACTTCGCCTTTCTGTGCCATGGACCCATCACTTGTGAAATAAGAGGTTTCACTGAGAACTCTGCTTTTAACATTTTGGAAGTCGTGGGCACCTTTGAAATTATCGTGCAAGCTATAACATCTCCCCAGAAAAAGTGAACATTTGCCCATATTCGCACATTTACATTCAGCTTTTGGGGTACTTGGACCCCCCGAGACCCTGGACTAAAGGACCCTTGAAGAACTTTCCAGCGTTCAGGTCCGTGAGGCCAAGCTCTTTCGTGTGTCAGAGGGGAGCATTGGGCCAGCCAGACTTCACTCCTTTTTCACTCTTGTTCAAAATACACACGCTGTATCTTTAAACAATAGCACCAGCAAAGATGCGCGTGCTGTGAGAAGCAGGTGGCATCTCATAACAACTGAGGGAACAGCAGAGCTGTTTATTAGTCAAATATTTATTGACATCTGCAAGGCACCAGGCTCTGGGGATATAGTTGTTGAGCAAAACAAAGCAAAATCCCCACATTCATGGTCTCCATAGCCTGATGGGGGATTTGTATCTCCCCTCTCACACTTAGCACAGGACGTGTGCTCACTGAGGGATATTCACTCATGCTACTTAAATGTCTCTCTTTGTCTCTCTCTGTCTCTGTCTCTCTAGTAGCTGAAAGTGCACAGTTGACTTTTTAAAGGAAAATGCAGAATTTCCTTTAAAACTAGGCAAAAGCCCCTGCCTTTGTTCTGTGTTTTAGAGAGTCTTTCTCTGATGCTCCCTTCCCTGTGCCCCTCCACCCAGAGTGAGGGGTCCAGGAGGCCAGGACGTGCCCACTTAGGGTCTGCACCCCGTCCTTCCACACCATGCTCTTGATATCCATGACCTCGTATTCCCTGCCCAAATGTCCCTGAGTCTGTTCCCAGGGCCCATGCAGGCTTCTTCTTCAAATGTGTCCTCCTGAAGCTGGACCACACCACTGGCTTGTGTATCTCTGGATTGGAGAGTGGCCACGCGGCAGCCATTGCTGGGAGTGTGAAGGAGCTCGCCCGCGCAGGCTGCCACATCCAGTGAGTGAGGCCCCTTGCAGGGAGCCAGAAGCAGGAAGAGACGGCCATGGGCTCGGGCGGGAGCTGCCTGTCTCCAGGCTGTCATTTTACAGCTCCGAAACCGACAATTCTAAATTGAAAACTGGACTTCCAGAGCATAATAAAAGTATGTCTTTCAAAGTAGGTGAGTAAAACATATTTTAGGTAACAGTCTCTTAGCCTGATTTATAACTTTAAAATATTTATGTAAATGGTATTTGAGCCTTTATTTGTACCCTTGTTCTGGTCCCCACAAATGTTAGGAGAGAGTCTAGGGAAATATACATGTGATATGAACCACCCAAGCTGCTTTGGTTTCTGACAGCTTTCCTTCACCAGTCCCTTACAATAAAACAGCAATAGTGGCTAACATGTTAAAAATAAAAATCTTACTAAAGTATAATATACATACATAAAAGTGCATGATCATAGGGAAAATACATCTATGCAACAAACCAACTGGATCAAGACAGAACATTACCAGCATCTCTTATGCCCCCTTTCAATAACTACTCCCTCCATCCCTCCGAAAGGTGACCCGTATTTTCTCTTACTTTGTCTATTTTTGAACTTTACATAAATGGAAACATATCATATATATTCTTTGTATCTGGCTTCTTTCCTTCGATACTCTGTTTATGGTATTCATGCATGTTATTGCATATAGAAATAGTTCATTCACTTTCATTGCTATATAGTATTCTATTGAATGAATATACCACTGCTCATTTACTCATTCAATTATGGATAGACATTTGGATTGTTTTCTTTAGGAGCTACTAAGAATAATGCTGCTATGATTATTCTTGTACAAGTCTTTTGGTGTCTATATAAATTCATTTATGTGAAGTATGTATTCCTAGAAGTGGGATTGCAGGATCTTAGGGTATAAATACATTCAGTTTTACCAGACACTGCAAAAAGTTTTCCTGAGAGGTTGTATAGGAAGATTTTAAGATATTCTTTTATAGATACAATACTGTTCAGATTTCCCATTTTCTCATGTGTCAGTTTTGTTAAGTTTTGATTTCCTGGGGATTTGTTCATTTTCTTTAAATTTCCAAATTTTTAAATAGCCGTAAGTTGTTTATAGCAGTCTCTTCTAATGTTTTTTAATACCCATAGGATCTATAATTTTCTTTTTTATTCTTAAAATCTGTGCCTTTTTGCCTTTTTTCTTTTTTTTCCTTTTTTCCTTCTGTTTTGCAAGTGATTTATTGATTTTATGAGACTATTCAAAGAAATAACTTTTGGTTTTGTTTGTTTTCTCTATTGAACATTTGTTTTCAATTTTATTAATTTCTACTTTTATATTTATTACTTCTTTCCTTCTACCTTCTGTGGCTTGCTAGATATTTTTCCAACTTCTTAAAATAGATACTTAAATAATTGAGTTTCAGCCTTTCTTCTTTTCCATATGTTTTAAAATCTCTATATATTTATCCTTTTAAGCACTGCTTTAGATGCAACCACAAGTTTTGATATGTCATATTTTCATAACCATCCCATTCTAAATAATTTCTGGTTTCCATTGTGATTTTTATTTTTGATTATTTAGAAGTATATTGCTTAGTTTCCAAATATTTGGAGATATTGTAGTTACCCATTGTTATTTTTTTCTAGCTCCAGCCCATTTTGGTCAGAAAGCATAGTTCTTTATTTCAACCCTTTAAAACTTTTTGAGATTTGCTTTAAGGCTCAGTACATGGCTAGTTTTAGAAAAAGTCCACATGCACTTGGAGACTATGTATTCTGCAGTTGTTAGGTGTAGTGTTCTATATATATCAACTAGCCCATGGTTTATAATCACGCTGACCTTTTTGCCTGCTTGTTCTATCAAGTGCTGAGAAAGGTATATTAAAATTTCCAACTATGCTTCTGAATCTATTTCTCTTTTTGGTTCTGTCGTTATTGTTTCATATATTTTGAGGTGTTGGTAACAGGGTCATATAAACTTAGAATATTTACATTTTCCTGTGGATTGACTTTTCTGTCATTTTAAATGCCCCTCTTTATCTCTAATAATTCTTCTTGTCTTAAAGTCTATCTTATCTGATATTAATATGTCAGCTTTCTTTTGGTTGGTGTTATATAATATGCTTTGTTTCATCTTCTTACTTTCAATTTTCTATATTTTAGTATTAAAAGTGTGTGTTATAAAACAAATATGATTTTATTTCATTTTTTTTATCCAGCTCAACACTCTTTGGCTTCAAATTGGAGTACTAAGTCTTTTTGTATTTTATGGAATTACCTACATATTTGGGCTAATTTTGCTATTCCACTATTTGTTTTCTCTTTCATCTGTTCTATGTTCCCTTTTGTTTCTTTTGGGTTAATTATGTGTTTTAATAATACCATCTACCATTAGCATAGTTTTACATATTGTTACTGTTCTTTCATTGATTGTCCTGAGGATAACTGTACTTACCAGAATCTAATATAAATGAGTAATTTCGCCCCTTCCTGGACAATTCAAGGAACTTGAACACTCCATTTACTCCCCTCCTACCTTTGGTGCTATTATTCTGATATGTTTTAATTCTAAAAATATTTTAAATCATACAAGGCATTAATATTGTTGCTTTATAAATATTCAATATTCTTTTAGATACCCCCACATATTTATGCTTTCCATTAATCTTTGTTCTTTCCTATATTTCCAAGGTTTCATACGGTATCATTTACTTTCTGCCTAAAGAACTCCCTTTAGTATTTTTTTTTTAGTGAGGATCTGCCAGTGATGAATTCTCTTGTATTTTATTTGTCTATAAATGTCTTTATTTTACTTTTATTTTAAAGGTTGTTGTCGGTGGGTATAGAAGTGCAGGTGGCAACTATTATCTTTCATCACTTTGAAGATGCCATTCACTGTCTTCTCCATTGTTGAGCTTCCATTGTTTTGTTTTGTTTTGTTTTGTCTTGCTTTATTTTGTTTTTTGAGAAATTATCTATCAGATTATTGTTGTTTCTTTAAAGGTAATATGTCTTTTATTCTCTGATTACTTGTGAGACATTATGCTCATCTTTGATTTAGAGTAGTTTTACTACAATGTGCCTATGTGTGATTTCCTTTCTATTTATTTTCCTTGGAGTTCATGAAACTTCTTGAATCTGTGGTGCAAAGTCTTTTTACGGCTTTTGAAATGTTTCAGCCATTCTCTTCACACATTGTTTCCCCCCATTCTATTCCTCTTGTTCTTCTGGGACTCCAACTACTTCTTTGTTCAACCTTTCGCTCCGTCCCATATGTTCCTTAGGTTCTTTTCCATATTTTTCATTTTTTTATCACTCCATGCTTCAGTCAGATGTTTTCTTCTGACAAATTCTTCAGTTTACTAATCCTTTCTCAGCTCTTTCTAACCTCCAGATAATTCCATGTGCTGAGTTTTTTTATTTTGGCTATTGTATTTTTCAGTTCTAGAATTTTCATGATCATTTGTAATAGTTTTTAATTCTATGCTGAAAATTACCACCACGTTGTCTTATTTGTTGAATACATTTATGACAGTTATTTTAAAGTCCATTTTAACTCCAGTATCTATTTCCTGTTGTTTATTTTATCTTGTCTGAGTTTCTTTTCCTCATGGTCTTTAAACATTTTGTCTTGTCTCCAGGTGAGTCTGGTAATTTTAGATTGATTCTCAGATATTACATATAAGGTGCTT
>VBSM01003169.1:24457317-24499006 GCA_008086735.1 Cheirogaleus medius | reverse complement strand
TCAAGCAATCCTCCCATCTCAGCCTCCCAGAGTGCTAGGATTACAGGCGTGAGCTACCACGCCGGCCTATATAAGGCTCTTGATGTTATCTTCCTCCAGTGAGAAATAACTTTTGCTTCTGTTGTGTAGCTAGCTAAAGGGAGATTGGCCTACCTTAATTAAATCAGTGATTAAACAGGTTCAAAACCGGGCTTCAGTCTTTATGAGGATTGATGTTAATTTCTAGTTAATCCATATTAACTAGATGTTAATCCATATTAACTTGATGTTAATTTCTAGTTAATCCATATTTCTGGATTATAACTCTTGGGAATCCCAACTAAAAGCATAGGGTAAACACCATGGTTCCTCTTCTTTGACCCTGGACTCTAATTTTTGTCTCCTTCAGCCCCATAAGACAACCATAAGAGATGCTCAACACTTCACCTTTCAGTCTTTTCCATTCAGCTTCTTAGTATCTTAGATAAAGCTTGTCAATCAGTAAATGCCTTGAGGGGAGAACAGCACATTCACTACTCTTTGCTCCCCTTCTCTCTGAGATCTTAGGCTCCTAAGTCCTTCCAGCGTTGGCAGTTCTCCTAATGCCTTTGGAATGATTTATAAAATTTTTATCCAGCTCTTCTAGTTGTCCTTGGTAGAAGAATTGGTCCGAAACAGGGTAGCTATTATGGAAATCCTCAATAGCTAACATTTATGAAGGACTTAATATGAGCCAGGCAATGCTCTACACGCTTTGTGTGTATCTACTCACTTAAATTTCACAACAGTTCTAAAACATAAGCTTTCTTACTTTCCCTGCCTTACAGAGAAGAGGAATGGAACACAGACAGATGAGAAGCTTATCCAAGGTCACAAAGTGTAAGTGATACATCCAGAATTTGAAGCTTGGCAACCAGGGTTTAGAACCCTACACTGAGCCATAGAACTATAAACCTCTTACTTCTCAGCTGTCCTGTACGCACGTGGGGTCCATGAGGTGTACTTAGTGCCTCATAGTAAATACACGTTTTACTTGAGTTAACCTGAGTGGGTTTCTGGTACTTGCAATCAAACGATTTCTGACCAAGCTCTTTGGACAAGCCGCCTCTCCCACCAAAATACTTCATTAGAATAAAATGCACTCATATCCTTTCCCCAAATAGACACTGTTTTTCTTCCCAGAGCATCTCATTTGTTATTATCCTCATGATCTCATTTACTTCCCTTACTTTAAAATGGAAACTCACTGGGCGATTCCCTCGCACCCATGGTTCCAGCAAACCTGTGAGAAGTAAAGGATACATTCAAGCTAAAAGTAGGCAGCTTCAGGGAGGGAACAAAGTCCTCCAGCAAGGTTAAAATTCCATCAGGCTTGTGTTTCAAGCCCCACAGCACAGCTTGAACGGGAGAGGTAATTGAGCCAGCTGCTGAGAGGCAGCAGCCACATCCCCCCAACTCATTAATCTGCCTCCCTCGGCTCTGAAAGGGACCCAGGGCGTCCATTTTAGCAGCATGAGGAAGCACGCCATTTTCATGCATTGTTCCATAAAAATCCCCTCCTGGAACCCTTATCTAGAAAAAATAAAAGTCTCAAGAGAACAGTTTCTGCAGTGCCACATATCTTTTTATTTAGCAAATCTTACCTCATAAAATTCAGCCAGCTGTTTATTTTTTCCGCTATTGGCCAAACATGGTGCCCTGTGGTGGGGTTTTGGGGAGTCCATTCTGGCTCACACCAAAGTCCAGAATTGGGGAAAATCCCAAAGGAGGGTGTTTGCCTTGAGGGAATTGGAGATATGAAAAAAGTCTTCAGGAAAAACGACCCTTCAACACTGGTGCTAACATTTCCTCTTTGTCAGGGCAGAATGGGGAAGATGGTGATAGATGTTCATCTTGTCCAATGGATCTGCTATTCCCTGACATTCAGGTAGAAACCTGGAGTTTCCAGTGAGAAAGGAAATAAGAGGCCACTAGAAGCTTAGCAAGAGCACCAAAAAGGACTTAAGCTGATTGTCTCAGAGGATTCCAGCAGACACTCTTTCCCAACTCCCCTGTTAGGATAATGATGATGATGATGATGATGACGACGACAGTTTATTTCATTTGCTATTATGTGTCAGATTATTTATATGCATTATCTCTAAGCAACCTGAAAGGTAGGTATTTTTTTCCTAATTTTACAGACGAGAAAATGAGATTAGAAAGATTGCATAATTTTCCCACAGTTACTCTGTAAATGGTGAAGCTGGGATTCCAACCAAAGCCCATGTTCTTCTCAAAGCTCCACCCTGACTCCCAGCTTATCTTTATTGTCACACCAAAATGGTAATGAATATTTTTAGGTGAGGTCAAATTGATATAATGACAGAATAACTACTCTCCCACAAAGAAACAAAAATAAATACTGTAAAACCTTTAAAGTGTGCTTTAAAAAATACTGAGCGGGAAAGTTCCTAGTTCTTGGAAAAGACAACTAAGACCAAACAAAGGTTCCAAATACCCAACCTCCTAAATAGACCCACAAACAACTGGGCCAGATATCCACCCAGGACATCTTACGAGCAGACAAGGACTAGTTCTGTATCAGGAGGAAAAGGGTGTGGGAGGTCTGGGTGATTGGCAACAGTGGTTGCCGCTGTGTTTGGGGTCAGGGCCTTTTCCTTCTACAGTGGGTGGGAGAGGTACTTCATTTCCTAGCACACAGTTCTCAAAGTTGTGAATCACAAGATTCTTTTGCACTCTTAAAAATTATTGATGACTCCAAAGAGCTTTTTTGTTTATGTGGGTTATATCTATTAATATTCATGGTATTAGAAATTATAACCAGAACTTTAAAAATATTTACTTATTAATGTATTTAAAAATAATAAAAAATAAACCCATTCCATGTTAGCATAAACATTTTTATGAAAATAACTATATTTTTTGAAACAAAAAAATTAATGAGAAGAGCAACATTGTTTTACATTTTTAAAAATCTCTTTAATGTGATTGAAGAATATGAAGAAAATCTGGCCTCACGCTGATATGCAGTTGGACAAAAGGAAAATTTTAGTAGCCTTTTATTTAGCTGTGGATATCCTTCTTTAATATTACACTGAAACATGACAAGACGTGATTTCTTAAGAATTATTTGTAATGTGGAATCAGAAACCATATAAATTTTGGGGGGTTTTGATATATTAATGGATCTGGGAATGGATCTTTTACCTATTTTTTTGTAACATTGATCGGTTATTTGGAAATATTAGTTCACTGAGTTATGCAGATCTTCTAAATTGACACATTTCATTATACTAGTAAAAAATCACTTTAATTATCAACACCCATGATGTCATCAGAAAAGTCTTTAAGTATGGAAAGCTATAAAGCTCCTGGTTTCAAAGGCAAATTTTGAAAAATTTCAATTTCTGTTTGAAAACTCAATTTTTTTTTCCCTTAGCAACAAATACCCTTGGTTATTTCTCTGGAAGTAACAGGTTTTCTTTGTACATTTTCAACAAAATAGCTGCCAAATACCTATGGCAGTACAGCAATAGTTTGTCCGTCATTGTTTAAAGTAAAAATGGTGTTCCATAAAAGAAGTGACTAGTTCAGCTTACAACTCAGTTGCAAAAGTGTTTTATTCTTAAAACAACCATCATAGTTTGGTATGCAGAAGTGCTTTATATGTATTTCCCAGTCCATCACATAGAATATTATTATAAAGACATATACTCAAGGGTTGAGACTGATGAAATTTAATAACTTTTTACTACTTCATTAAGGGAAACTGGAATTTGATTTTTGTACTGGTGAGTGTGTGGTGGTGAGGAACCCAGTGGCTGCTCATACATTTGGGTATCACTGCCTTCATTTACGCTAACGTGCCAGCAGTTTTACCCACCATTATTGTACCATTAGTGCAAAAGCCAACACAGTGAGAAAGGCAAATAACATTTTATTATGAAAATAATTTTAACCTTGTGAATCCCCTGAAAGGATCTTAAAGACTCCCAGGAAAGCATGGACCACACTGCAAGAACTGCTGTCCCATCAAATTGAGCGAAGGCGAAGCTCCAAGAAAATCACTCAGAGTGGGGATGCTTGCAAGTGGAGACTGGCTCACCCTCTGGGTGCTTGGGTAACTGCAGAGTCAGTAGGCAAACCATGGGCTGCCATCAAGGGTGAAGGGATTCTTGGGAGAACTTGGCATGCATACCCTGGAATTTGGGAGGGCCACAGCACAGCATTGTGCATTTTTGCCATTCATTAAGATGGCTGGCTGAGGAACAAGGAGAAAGTGGAACTTTCTGGTAATTTGTCCACTCAGATGGGGTACCCTTTTACAGTCTGCACAAGGCACAGTGTGTACTAGTGGCAGCTCTAGTTTGGAGGTATGCATGCACCCAGGTGCTTCTCACCTGAAGATTTTTGAAATCAGGAGGCTTGCTTCAGTAGCCCTTGATAGTAGGGAGAGAAGGGACCATGGATGACATGTACCTTAGTCCTTTTGGGCTGCTATAATAAAAATACTATAAAGACTGGGTGGTTTATAAACAACAGAAATTTATTTCTCACAGTTCTGGAGGCTGGAAAGTCCAAGATCAAGGTGCTGGTGGATTCAGTGTCTGGTGAGGACTGCTTCTTGGTTCATAGATGGCATCTTCTCAGTGTGTCCTTACATGGTGGAAGGAACAAGGCAGCTCTCTGAGGTCTCTTTCATAAGGGCGCTAATCCCATTCATTTGGGTACCACCCTCATGACCTCATCAACTCCCAAAGGCCTCACCTCCTGATACCATCATACTGGGGATTAGGATTTCAACATATGAATTTTAGGGAGATACAAATATTCAGCCTATAGCATTGTGCCTAGGAAGAAAATGTGGCACCCTCTACCCCAGCCCAGTTCCCTGCAGCCACTGGAGAATGTCAAAGAGGATGTCAGAGATTCCCAGGGCTCCATGTCGGGCAGCAGGGTGTTAGAGGAAAGGGCAGGAGACATGGGGCTATCCAAGGCTGCCAGAAGGGATTGCCCTATGATGTGAGGGGCCACTGGGAGAGATTAGAGGGTGCAGGGTCAGCAGGGCAACACTGAGGTTCAATATTATCTCTAGAAAACCAGCATATGGTCAGCACAGAGAGGACCAACCAAAGGAGGTCAAGGGCATCTCCCCACCCTCCCCCAGCAGATGGCTCATCTCCTCTTCCTGACTCTCGCGCTCCTGCAGGGAGTAGACCAAGGAAGAGGAGGGGATGGGTGAGCCAGTATGTTTTCCCATCCCCCCATTTTCCCATCCCCCTTTATAATGCCCAGGGATCAGAAGAAGGAAGAGCAGCAGCTGACAGTCTCCTTGTCTGAGCTGGGGCAGCTGGGGAGCCCCAAATTGACCTTCAGAACAATAGTTTTAAAATGAACAGAATTGACTTCCAATTGTCCACTGTGTCAAGAAAATTATTAGGTCAGTTCATGCTATAGATAAGGAATTCACTACCAAGTGGGGAAGAAAGATCTAATACAGTATAACTAGGAGTAGTGAATGAAATAAAACCATTATGTGTTTATTTCCCCAAAGAGCTGAGACTCCTCAAACCAGTGACATTTAAACAAATAAGACTGGCGGAAAGGTACAAGGACCACGATCCCTTCGAGCCATCCTCCTAAAGCAGCCATGGAAATAAAAATAAGTGTTGTCTCTTTTTCTGCCCATGGTTGGCTAGAATGAAGGGAATACTGGGTAGAATAAAGATACACAGCTTCTATCTGCCCAGAACCCTTCTTTCTGTTGTCACGGTACCTCCCGATTCCATGTGGTGCCCGTGCAAAGCTGATCACATCACCTTGCTTGCCCTCTGGCCACAGCGGTGGACGTGTGACTCAGGCTTGGCCGGCCGTGACACCCCCACTTCGCTTACAGTGATTAGTGTAATGGGGGCACACAAGACCCAAGCAGCCAATCAGAGGCCCACTCCGTGATTTGACCTATGGTTGCTAGGAGAGGAAGTTGTTCTCTGTTTTCTCTGAAATCATAGCACTCCGAGGATGAACTAAGCCTGTTGCTGATCAGGACCATATCTAGTGGACAAAGCCCATGGAAGAAGAAAGAGCTGAGACGAAAATAGGGCTGAGGGGTAGAGAGAGACAGACTGCCGATGCTGTCCTTGGACTCTGCATTCAGCTTGGACTGAAACCCTGAAACCCACCCCTTGGACTTCCAAGTTTTAGCCTATTGCTCTTTCCGATTAAGCTTAGGTGGAGTAGGAGTTTTGCTGTTCCTTATTATCAAAAACATGTGAATACACTGGATTCTAGATTCAGCTATTTCAATTACTAACATATGACCATGGGGGACTTATTAAATTTACCTATTCATTCTTCTATTTTCTTACTCATTCACTTATTCGACAAATATTTATTAAGCATGTGCTATGTGCCAGACACTGAACGTGGCACTGAAGATGAATGATAAAACTATTTATCTTCAATGAGCTCACAGTTTTTTGGGGATTAAAAAATGATCACAAAAATGATAAAAAAAAAATTTTGTTTTAAAATTCAAGAGGAGTTTAGAGAAAGCACGTGAGTCTGTCTGAAAATATCAGGCTAGGCTTTGAGCTTGAGACTCGCTGCCAGAGAGACAGGGCATTCCAGGCTAGGAACAGCATCGGCAGAGGCATGGAGGCAGGAGGGGCGTGGGCGCAGGATGGCTCTAGTGTCGTGTGTGCTTTTGTGGCAGGGAGAAGCGGGCCATAGAGCGGTGGATGGGGGCAGATTACAAAGAGGACTAAGAGACTAAGTGGCGGTGGGAGCAGGGGGGCTTGGGGAACGCCGCTGTTGAAACTGTCCAAGTGTGAGATGGGGGGTGATCTTAGTAAGTTTTGTATCTACTTGGTGAGTAGATGCACTAATTGAATAAGTAGACGTTGTGGCTCTTTGGACGTGGGTAAGCAGGGTGAGGATTATATATTACTTCATGGGTTTATGATGAGAATAGCTCTTGCATTTCTGAGATTCTTAACCTTTTGGGAGGCATGGATCCATTTCGGAATTTTATGAAAGCTATACCCTCTCTTCTCAGAAATGTAAACATACATGGTAGTAATAGCTAACATTTGCTGAACACTTACTATGTTCCACTTGCTGTTCTAGAAGTTTTATCTATTTAATCATCACAGCAAACTTAAGATTTGGTACTACTATTATCCTTGTTTTATGATTAAGTAACTCAGAGAGGTTAAGAACCTGACCAAGTCACACAGTAAGCAGCAAGGCCAGAGTCTGAACCCAGGTCATCTGACTTAAGCTCAGGGATTTAATGACTATCCTTCCCCACTCCTCCCACAGGGTACCTAGGTTGTGCCTATAATGCAGGGGGGTTACAGATTCCCCCACCCAAAGCCCATCCACTGTCACGGATGAGAACGCCCATTGTATATAAAAGCTGTTGGTCAACTCTAGGGAGTGGATCAGTGGAAGGGATTCTCATCAATGATTCTGGGTTCCCTCAAACCCACCTCACCTCACTGTGGTCGGAAGATGCCAACTTTATGCTCTAACTCAGACATTATGGCTCTCACTAAAGGAGCATTTGAAAATATTTTTTCCTAATAGATTCCTCATGAAAAGTTTATAATGGATATACTGTACATCTGTTTATGTACTCTGTGTGTATCTGTGCTTTATACATACAAAATAAATAAGGTTTTTTCAGTACCCCCCCACTAAGCTTTCCTCTGATTGGGGGTGTACTGTCCACACTGAGAATGCACACCCTAACCCTAAATACCTATCTATTAAAACTGTTTCCAAATCGCACGGCCACGTGTGTTTGGGAATCCCAAAGGCCTCCAGGGATGAGGCTATGTATCCAAAACACTTCTGTGTGCCAACTACTTCACACACATTATCTCAGCTAATGCTCACCATAATTAAAAGTTGTTGAATGAATGAATTCAACATTTCTCAGGCACTAGTATGAATGATGTATGAATTATTATGCAGATTTTCTAGCTGCGGAAAACCGAGGCTCAGTGATGTTAACACTTCCAAGGTCTCACCGCTAGAAAGTGGCAGAGCCAAGCCTCCCCAAACATGTCCTTGTGACGTCTCCCCAACCGAGAAATTACCCCCATGGGCCAGACTGCACCAGCTGGCAATGGGGTGCACATGAGATGCCCTGTCCAGAAGCTGGTGTTCCTGGGAGTTTCCCGGAACTCAACAAGGAACAGCCTTTACCAGCGACCCTTGAAAAATGTTGACTCTGCCAAGGAGGCTCCACCAACCATTCTTTAGGTTTATGTACAACTTCCAGTTACTGTTAACATCTTTTGCCCCTTTGCAGTAATTGCGATTACAGATTTTAGGAAATGCAGCCTTTTGTAGATGTGATAAAGTATTGCATTGGTAGCAAGGGTCTGTTGTACTACTCTATGGATTGCCAAACTTATCCTTTAATACATTGTCATCTCACTGGATATTTGGAGAAACTAAGGCCAGGTAGGTAAAGTGACTTGGCCAAGTTCATGCAATAAACTTGGAAAAAAATAGTTTCCCAGAACTATGGGTTGCAGTTCCACTAGAGGACAGAAGAAAGACCAAGGAAGCTTATTTAAAATGCAGAATGTCAGTCCCCATTCTTGGAAATTGTGATTCAATAGCACTTGACAAGGCCTGGGAATATGCATTTTGAAAAACAGTTTCCAGGTAATTGTGATGCTGGGGTTCACTAGACTACACTTTGAGAAACATGGCTCTAAATTTTCCACTCCGTGTAGACAAGGAGTAGATTTTCTCATATCTGTATCTCCAGTGGCTCATAGAGTTCCTGGCACGTGGCAAGTGCCAAGGAAATTCAGCAGGCATTTGTTGAGCTTCTATGAGACGACAGGTTCTATCCTAGGCAATTGGGATGTGTGGGTAATAGGAGAAGAGTGGTAAGAGGCTGGAGGATTTGGGACTTACTTTGGAGAGAGAAGTAGCAGGATTTCCTGGTTGACTAGATGTGGAATAGAGAGGGAAGTCAAGGATGGCTCAGGTTTTCTGGCCTGAGCAATTGGAAGGCCTGAGTTGCCACCAGCTGAGATGGAGAAGAATGCAGGTGGGGCAGGTCAGGGGAAGATGAGCAGAGCAGCCTGGGACGCATTAAGGTCAGGATGGCTATTGAACATCCCAGCGTAGGCAGCTGGCTATCGGAGTGGGCACCAGAGAGAGCTCTAGGCTGGAGATAGATCTTTGGCACAGAGTTGAGTTGGTCTTTAAAGCTGTGAGACAGGACAAGGTCATGTAGGAAGGGTGGGGAGAGAGAGGAGAGGACCAAAGACCGATGCCTTCCTTGTGGCGGACAGAAGAGGTGGAACCAACAAAGGAGACTGAGAAGGGGCAGTCAAGGGAGTGGAAGGAGAACCAGGAGAGTGTGGAATCTTAGACGCCAAGGGAAGAAATTGTTTCAAGGGGAAGAGAGAGTGGTCAGCTGTGTCAGATGCTGCATCTGGTCAAATAAGACCCGAGAGTGAGAATGGACCCTTGGCTTCAGGAATGCGGAGGTCATCGGTTACCCTGAGGAGAGCAGTTCGGCGGCAGAGTGAGGAGAAAGCTGACGGGGTAGGTGTGAAAGAGAATGGCGGGAGATGTGGCCACTACAGCAAACACGAACTACTCTGTGGAGGGGTCTGTTGGTTTTCTATCGCTGTATAACAACTTACCACACACATGTAGCAGCTTAAAACATACACATTTATCATCCCACGCTTTCCACGGTGAGCAGTCTGGCCGGGGGTTAGCTGGGTCCTCTGCTCGGGGTCTCACCAGGTGAAATCAAGGTGTTTGCTGGGCTGGGATCTTATCTGAGGCTCAGGGTTCTTTTCCAAGCTCATTCCATGACCTGAATGAACTTTGTCTTGGCCGACAGGAGAGCATGTCTCTGACGCTGCATTTGCTTATAAAAGGCTCACCTCATTGGGTCGGGCCCACTCAGCAGCATCTCCTCTCGATAAACTCAAAGTTAGCTGATTAGTCGCAACCCAGTCAGGGCAGTGACCTCCCGTCACATCCCCTGCGCCGCCTCCCTTCCCCAGTCAAGGAAAGGGCGTTATACGGGGTGTCCACACGGAGAAGGCAGGGCTGAGAACCTCGGGGCCATCCTAGAATCCCACAAGGGGTTTTGCTACAGAGAAAAGGGAGTGATAAGGGAAAATGGGGTGGTGGGCAACCTCAGGATGGCCCCCAGTGATGCCTGCCTCTTGCTGTTCCTGCCCTCCCTGGAGTGTAGGTTGACTATTTTTTTTTGTACCATTTTTTAAAATGATGGTATCATAAAATATACTTAACATAAAATTTACCATTTTAACCATTTTTAAGTGTACTGTCAGCAGCATTAAGTACATTCACATTGTTGTGCAACCATCACCACCCTCCATCTCCAGAACTTTCTCACCTTCCCAAACTGAAACTCTGTATCCGTTAAACACTAACTCCCCATCCCCCACCCCCAGCCCCAGGTAATCACCGTTCCACTTTCTTTCTGTCTCTATGAATTCAACTATTCCAGGGGACTGCACACTTATCCACTCCCTATCCTCTGCTATTCTTATTGCTTTATGTACATTAACTCATGTGATTAATCCTCACAAGAAGCCTATGAGGTAGGTACTGCTATTGTTCCCTTTTTACAGATGAGGAAACTGGCACAGAGAAGTTAAGTCATTTGCCCAAAATCAAACTGCTGATAAGTGGAAGAGTTGGGATTTGAGCCCTAGAGTCTGGTTCTGGTGTCCTTACTTTTAATTACCAAACTATCCTGCTTTCCTCTCCTCCCTTCATCAATTTCCTCTTCTCTAGAAAGTTCCCAAGGCATTAGGGTCAGTGCCACACAACTTGTCACTTAATTATATTTTGTCTTGAATTAACTGTACTTTCTTGTATGTTAGTCCTCCTTCCACAACTGAGCTAAGCCACATCTGTAATCCTCAGATGTAGCTCAGCTGCGTCCTACGTCCCCTCCTCTGATCCCAGCGCGTGCACACACGCTCCCATCCGTGCACACGTGCGCACTAGCACGTCCCTCTGCCAAGCACAAAGCCGGATGCACAGCTGGGCGCCTTCCTGGTGAGCGTGGAGTGGGGCAGGGATGGTAAATGAGCTCCGCAGCCATCTGTTGGGCCTAAATCCTGGCTCTGCAGCCCCATATTGGCTCTGTGACCTTGGGGAAGCTCCTTTGTCTTGCTAAGTCTTGATTTCACAATTGGAAATGGGGACCTCTAATAGCCCCTTCTTACAGAGCTCATGAAGATAATGAGTACGAATCATCTGACCCTGAGAAAGTGTTCAATACAAGTTATTGTTATGATTACTGGTATTATTATTACTAGTCTCCTTCATCTCCCATCACTCTCCACCCACCAGCCCATTGTCTTTCTTGTAACTCCTTGAATATGGTAAGCTACTTCTTGCCTCTTGGCCTTTACATTTGCTGTGTCCTCTGCCTGAATCATTCTTGCTCTATATTTGCATGAGATAAGCTTCTTTGATTCAGGTCTCTGCTCAGATGTCACCCCCTCCAGGGCCTTACTTCATTGTCTTGTCTAAAGCTCACATGGGCACATGCACGCACACTCACATATTTTACTCTTTTATGATCTGCAGCACTCATGGCTATCTGGAATTATTATATATATTAATTGTTTATTATCCCGTCCCTAAAATATAAGCTCCGGGAGGGCAAGAACTTTGCTTTCCATGTTCATGGCCAGAATCCAGTGCTGGTCATAAGAAAATACTCAATAAATCTTTGCCGAATGAGTGTTGAGTGAGCAGCCGTAACTGACCAGCATTAACTGAGTGTCTACCCTGTGCAAGGCATTGTGTTAAGTCCTTGATATGAATTGCTTCATTTAATATTCACAAGTAGCCTAAGAAACAGGTATGATGGTGCCCAAGTTTACGTAAGACACATTTGAGGGGCAGAGCAGGTGAGTGACGTGCTCAAGGTCACAAGCAGATAAAAGGAGGAGCTGGGCTTCAAACCCACGATTCTGTGTGCAACACCGGCAGCCCTGGCAACGTGCCTTTTAGTGAAAAGATTTCTCCTGTCTTTCTTTGCCATAACTTTTCCCTCTCATTTTCCAACCCAGCTGCTCCATCTGGCACTCAGATAGGCTGCCTTCAGGGAATATTCTGGAAAAGACCCAATGCAGCTCCTTGGAAAGGAGCCCCACCTGGGCCAGGAGCGTCAGGTCCTATGAGGCCCTTGCTGGCTCAATCCCCTGCATGTTGGCAAATCCACATGTCTGTGACCAATTTTGAGGAGATCTCAACAGACCCCCCATCCTTCACAGCCTTCCTGATGGCCCCCTGCCTTCTAGCTGTACCAGAATATTGGATACTTCCACAACAGGCCATCCTGTTTCTCTACCCCTTGCCTCAGAATATTCTGTTCCCCTGTGTGCCATGCTCTTTCTGCCTCCTTGTCCTCAAGCAAACTCCTGCTCATCCTTCAAGACCCATCTCAAGAGTCACCTCCTCCATGAAGCCTTCTCTGATCTTCCCCAGGCAGATTGGACTGCCCTCCTCTGTCTCCCCCTCCTGTGCTGTACTGGAGAGGGATCAAGCAGGTGGGCTTAGAGCCAGGCGAATGAGATTCACACATGTGCTCCTCTGCCAGTAGGCTGTATGACCTCAGCAAATGATCCAAGCTGGAGTTTTCCCATCTGTAAAACGGGGACAAAAATAGTACTTACCTCATAGTGTTGGTGCTAGGCTTAAATGAGATAACCCATGTAAAATGCACATGCCTGGTACGTAGTGAACCCTCCATAAACATTAACAATGATCATTATTAACTCTACCTTCCTTA
This sequence comes from Cheirogaleus medius, assembly GCA_008086735.1. Lineage (NCBI taxonomy): Eukaryota > Metazoa > Chordata > Mammalia > Primates > Cheirogaleidae > Cheirogaleus > Cheirogaleus medius. The sequence continues at coordinate 24,486,195 of VBSM01003169.1, read as the reverse complement.
GAGAACCTATGTGCCCTTTGTCTCCCTCACTAGACTAATCTTGGGACACTATCTTGTACCCCTGAGCCTTGTACCTTGTACTGTGCCTGGAACACACTATGTGCTTCTTAAAAATTCGTGGAATGGACCTGGCAACTTTTTAGGAAGCATGCATTGAGGGAGGGAGGAAAGTGCTATCTTTAGACTTGAGAAGCAATGTGATCGTAACCAATTTCTCTCTCTCTCCCATCCGTTCTCTTTCTTCTCTCCTCTCTCTTGGCAGGGCCAGAGTCTTGTTGGCATGAAATAGTAGGGATGGGGAGGAGGTGGCAAAGAGCCCAAGCAAACCCTTAATCATTGCATTTAAAATGAGAAAATCCTTTGGGAAGATGGCTGCTGCAGGCATCTCAAAAAACCGAGGGCCTGGAGAAAGTTTCTGGCCCCTTCTTCACCAGGGTCATGTGACCCGATTACTTCCTGAGGGTTTCCTGAGGATGTGTGTAATCAGATCCTCTAATGCCCTGGCGCTGGGGGACAGGAACATTACCTTACAGGCTAATGCTGGGAAGGTCAGGTTTCTTCTCCTTCCTGTGCATTTGGTGGTCATGGCTTAACCGGGTGATGAATGAGTCCATGAACCAAAGTGCCACATTACAATGGGATTCTCTGGGCATAGAAAGAGGAACCCTCTGCCATCCCCCTCTCCCTGTCTCCCTCCCTACAGACAGGGCACCACCTCCCAGACTGTAACAGGGCACTGCCTTCCTCTCACTTACTCCCATTGCCACGGCCCATCCTTGTTGCCTACTTCTACTTGGTAAGAGTCCTGCTTTCAAGAGAACATCTTATAATAAATACCCTATATCAACCTAGCACGTTAGTGCCTCTCTTTTCTTTTAAAAAATAATTTCTCATCACAAAAATCAATAAATATTTATTATAGAAAATGTGGAAAACATGGGGACTTTAAAAAAAGAATACTTAAATCGCCCATAATCTCACAGCCCTGAGAAAACCACAATGAACATGTTTGCACATTTCCTTCCAGACTGTTAGGTGTGCTTTTGTATATGTTTGTACATAATCAGTGCCACACTATGTATTAAACAGAGATGTGCATCATACACTTTGCATTGATTTAGATCTCGTGGCTTTCCATGACATGTTCCCGGGATTTTCTTATTTTCCTGGCCACCACCATAAAAAGGAAAGCAGATATTACTGTCCTGGAGTTCTGGATACAGGAAAACTGAGATGTAAAGGAATGATTTTCTCAAGGTCATGGAGCTTGCTGGCACCACTGGGATTAGAGCCCAGGTCTCTTGGGTCATGGCCACGACTTCTTTCCGCTGGCTTGAAAGAAAAAAATCTGCCCCAGAGGCACTAAGAAGAGTCTTAAATACCAGTGCCAAATTTATAAAATGTAGAATCAGAGTTTTTAGGTTGTTTACATGTTTACCCAAAGTCCCAAGATAGCAAATGCTGAAATGCTTCCTTGAAGCAAATCTGAAAATCTCGTGGTCACTGAGGGTCCTCTGCAGCCCTGACTTTGGTGCTCTCATCCCTGCTGACCCTCTTTTAGTCAGGGTTTCAAGTTGCAAATTGATACATAACTTACTCTTATTTTGTGCAATTTATTCAATGATATCAGGTACATCATAGAATCTCCAGAAAGCCTGGAGAACCACGTTTGGAATCCTGGAACAACCAAATATTGATTGCCAAATATTTGGCCAGCATGAGACACAGGCTCCAACTAATCAGAAGAGTGGAAGGTGGTAGATAACCTCTCCAGCTGTTCTAGAGCACACTCACTAAACATCAGCCCTGCCCAAAATACCTCTCAGAAGCACTCCGGTGGGGAGACAGGATTAAGTCATGTGTCTTCTGTGATAAGGCCACATGACAAACTCTTCTCCAATCTCCACAGCAAACATTTTCTGTTCCTGGATCTGTTGTGTTTCGGCTAATCTTGGCTAGGCTTAGCTGAGCGAGATGGGGTTTGAGTCCAGAGTTTGTGTTGGATTCAGGTCTGTTTCAAGTGTCTTCATTCTCGGACCCAGGTCAGAGGGGCAATGGCTGCATGGAGTATATTATACCCTTCTCATGGGAAGGGAGGAAGCACAGGAGGGCTGATGGAAAGTCACTATGCTTCTTAAGGCCTTTCTAAGACACTGTCCCTTCCACCTACTGTCCATGGCTCAGAACAAGTCACACAGCCAAGCCCGGGGTCAATGGGTCTGGAATGTAGACTCTGCCCTCTGTCATGGGAGGCTCTGCAAAGTTACGTGGCCAAAGGCAGGGATTCTATTACGGGGAGCAAGTGAAGAGTGGGGACATTTATCCAGTCTGCTGCTGCCAGCCCTGGGCACAACCTCTCCACTTTACACCACCCACACTGAGCCCTGCCGCTGATGGCAACTCTGTTCCTACCGCCACCAGCTTCGTCAGAGTACTTTTACCCAGAAGCAGCTTTTCTGCCTCACTAGTTTCCAGTTCACTCTCTAGAAAATATGCATCTCATTGACTGTGTCCTGGCCACCAAGGGGGCTGGAAAAGCAAGTTTCTGGCTGCTACCTAGGGTAGGGGTGAGGGAGTTCATTCATTAAGGGGGAAATTGGCTGGGTGCGGTGGCTCACACCTGTAATCCTAGCACTCTGGGAGGCTGAGGCGGGAGGATCACTTGAGGTCAGGGATTTGAGACCAGCCTGAGCAAGAGTGAGACCCCGTCTCTACTAAAAATAGAAAAATTAGCCAGGTGTGGTGGTATGCGCCTATAGTCCCAGCTACTTGGGAGGCTGAGGCAGGAGGATTGCTTGAACCCAGGAGTCTGAGGTTGCAGTGAGCTATGATGATGCCACTGCATTCCAGCCTGGGTGACAGAGTAAGACTGTCTCAAAAGAAAAAGAAAGTGTAGGGGAGTTGATTCAATGAGTGGGGAATTTCTCCCACATAGGAAGGATGGTCAGGGTACTGGGTTCGCCCTCCTTCACAGCAGATCTTGGGGCGCGTGGAGATCCAGGTAAAACTGGCAACTCTAATCGTGGGAGGATTAGGGGAGACTTCAGGGAGGAATTGGCCTTTGAACTGTGCCTTAAGGATGCCCCACCCCTGCAGCCACCACTGTCTTCTTGCTGTTTCCTTCTCCCTGAACTCATATTCTCCCACTCGTAACATCTGCTCTGCCTCCTTTACTCTGAAGACTGTCGTAGAGAATGCTGGATGTGCCCCGTACCCATTCTCCCCTTAGTCCTTCAGGTAAGGCACCCTGAGCTTTAGCCGGGTGCACGGACACCAGGGTGGCTATCTGAAGACACACTTCCCAGCCTTCCCTGTGGTGACGTGTGGCTCTGTGTCTCCATTGGGGCAGATGGATGTGAGTGGAAGGGATGTGTGAACAAAGGCTGGATTTAAGCCTTAAAAGGAGGTTGCTTGCCCTTCCCTTCCTACTTCCCCAGTCCCATAGATTGCAACATAGACGTGGTGAGCTGACCTCAGTCACACAGGATGGGCAGTAGCCAGGGGGATTACGAAGCGGCAAGATGGAAGGAGCCAGGTCCCTGGGTGACCTCGGGGAGCAGACCTGCCTATCTCCCTGGACTCTGAGCTCTACTTTATACATTAGAGAGGAGGGAACTTCCATCCATTTAAGACACTATAATTGTGATTACTGTAAAAACAACGGCTGAATCAATATTCTGACAAAAACAGAGATCTACCTAGTCTTTCTTTCATGTGAGAGTAGGTAAGATTACCTCACCAGCTTTGGAGACAGGCAGGCCTGGGGTTGAACCCTGACTCTACCAGTTGCTAGCTTTGTGACTGTGGACGTATCACAACCTCTCCATCCTCAGTATTTTCACCTGCGAAATGGGCTGATACTCTCTACTTCATAATGTTGCTGTAGGCCTTAATTTTTTATATCGATACAAAGCACTTAGTACAGTGTCTGACTTTTAACTGCTCAAATAAAGAACATGTATTACTATTATTTGGGAGTAGAGTATGGACTTTGGTTGCATACATACTTCTCATATATGTGATAGCCAAAGGCCTAGGTTCAAGAAATTTTTAATTTACTAACTAAAATAGTTATTAATTTCTGCTGTGTACAAGACATTCCCCCAGGTGATGTAGGAAATAAAAAGATACATAAGGGACAATTCCGCATTTAATTACAATTTAGCGAGAAAAAGGAAAACAGAAACAATCAACTAATCCATGGCAAAATAAAATAAATGTGAAAAAAGAGCATAGGCAAAATGTTGGGAACAAGAAGAGGTTGTACCTAAACCCAATCAGAGTAGGGTTATCAGATAAAAATATAGGACATCCAGTTAAGTTTGAATTTCAGATACATAGTGAATAATTTTTTAGTATGAGTATGTCCTAAATATTTCATAGGACATACTCATACTAAAAAATTATTCACTGTGTATCTGAAATTCAAATTTAACTGGGCATTCTATATTTTGTTTGCTAAATCTGGCAACTCTAAACTTGGGAGGATTAGGGGAGACTTTGGGGAGGAATCGGCATTTGAACTGTGCCTTAAGGGATAATGAATGGGATTTCAATAGCTGGATTATTTAAGGCTGTTCCCAGCTGAGAAGACAACAAGAATAAAGGATGAAAGGTTGAAAACATCTGGCATATCTTGGTAAATATGCTTTCCAGTTTGGCAATTCATCTAATCTGACCGGCATATTGATGGATCTGGCTAATGTTGGACCCAGTGACAGATACAGAGAAATGTGCAGCCACATTGCAAAATTCACAAACTAGGATCTGGGTTGCTTAGCATTGTGCCCATCCAATGGTAGATATCCTGAATTCTGAAAGTACAATTAAACCAGAAAGTGGAGAATTTAAAGAAAGAGGGTATAGTGTTGGAATAGTGACATTCTGCTCTAGGAAGAATAGGAATCGCCACCCATATCATCTTTCTTTGCAAGACAATTATAATATATACCACTTGTAGGTTCTGCTCTGCTCACAAGGACCCAAGTCTGTCTCCTCATCCACAGGGATGGGCTCCAGGCAGCCATGTGTGTCCTATGAGGCCCATGTCACCCTACCCAATAATGATTGTGCCAAGTGTGAATATGTGACTCAGGCTGAGCCAGTTGGACTCCATCTCCTGGCTGTTTGGAATCGGGACTAGAAGGTTCTAGTTCATTCTGAGTCAGTCTCTTGCAAAGAGGTGTTACAGTTATTAATAATTGCTGACTGTTATAGCAAAGTCTTGTCCCCGCAATGGCCTCATGAACTCTGCTTACTGATGAGACTGGAAGCCTAGAGACCCTTCTCTTCTGAGTTTGATGATCATAGGTTGATAAAGTTCTCTGCTGGGTTCTAAAAATTGATACAGTGTCAGACTATAAAATGTGCAAAAAGGCTGATAATTTCTTTTTGTTCTTCCCTAATTATTCCTTAGCCAGGGTTGGCCTAGGCACCAGGAGCCCGAGGCAGGGCGCTGGCTGCCACCTGCTCTCTGGGTCCTATACTGGCCCCTTCTCCATATTTATTCTCTGGAACAGTGGGAGGAGTGTGTCCTGATCCCTAGGAGTTTTCTGCTCAGTGCCTGCTCTAAGCCGCGAGGGCTGCTGTCTGCATTATTGATAAAGAGGCCGAGAATCTGAAAGGTCAACACAGCAGCCTGTCTCTAATACCTCATTCAAGCATGGGCTTGCACACCATGCCTGGCCTCATGATTCTAGTTTGGTGAGCTTGGGATTTAATGAGACTCATCTTGGCCTTGAACTGGCTTTGCTTCGGTCCCTTGGAACTCCCACAGAAAAGGATTCATCACACTTCTCAGGTGAGCTCTCTCTGGATAAAATAAAAATTAATTGGCTGCAGTGTCTTGCACGCATGGATCAGGAAATGAGTCAGGAAAAAAAATGCTTAGGAGTTAAAACTGCAGGCTGGTTTCTCTAACCTCGCTGCCTAGATGTGGCTTTGAGCCCTATCAACTTCCATGTCAGTGGAAGAGGATGCTTTGAATTGAGAAACAGGAAAGACCATAAAGAGCAGATTCACTTGTTTCCTGGGGCCGGGGGCAGGGGTGCAAGGTGCAGGGGAGGTGGTATCTTTCTCCGGACACTCTCTGGCATTCCATTGAAACTGGATTCTGTTTCAAAAGTCCTCATTAAAGACCTCAGTCCAGTATTGTTTACAGTAGAAACACCCGACTGGGGAGGATGTAACGCATCTTCAAATCACCCGAGATGCTGGACAGAGATGATTTTCACAGCTGGGGCCCAGGAAGGCAGAATGACACAAAAGCAGCAACTCTGTCACACACCTGGCTCCACCAGACTCACGAAGGTTACCCGGGCTCTGGAGAAGTCCTAAAATGATCAGCTCGCCTCAAATTTAGTCCTCGTCTAATTAGTAAGACCCAAGAGTGGGTTCATGATTAGAAAGGGAAAATATCTTCTTGCTAATAATAATAATCTCTGTGGTGAGAAAAAGCCCCAGTTCTCTGAGCCAAAGTAATCTTTCATCAATGCCCATGTTTAATGTCTTTCTGGGATGAGAGGGATTTTTTTCTTAATGCTTCTTATTTTGTGTGTGAGATTAATCTGATGTTTCATTTCTCACACCGAGCTCTAGGGAACAATAGTAATTTTCCACTTTGTAAAGCTTTCTGTTGCTTTTTATGCCACTCGAAGGCAGCTGTTCTAAATTTTGAGTGTCTTTTGTATAACATGGGCATTCTTTGGACTATTATGGATGGCTTTCTAGAAAAAGATATCGTCAATTGACTCTAGCTACGCCAGAGACACAATCTTATCGTGTGAGGTTACATTCCTTCCCTCCACTGATACTCAGTGTTTTATAGACATGACCACTAACCCTGCACTTAATCAACTATCCGTGATATCCACTGTACATTAGACAGTGAAGCCTTCTAAATTATCAATAAATCACTAAAACAGAACAATGCAGAAATGAATCACATACGTTTTATTCATTCATGAGTTCCCAAGGAGAAGAGCTTCATGAGAAAATGGCCTAGAGAAACTCCCAGAAGGCAGATAACTCCAGGATATCAAGAGGCATCTCTCCCCAGCTTATATACTGGCTATAAAGTGCAAAAAGAGGCTTCTCAAAGCACAGTGAGCATGCAGCTGGCTGTCTTATCTAATTGTACATATCAGGAAGGAGACCTAAGATAGATACATCTGGGTTTGTATTTTGGCTCCACCACTTACTATGTGGCTTGAGACAAGCTTTATAACCTTCCTCTGCCTCAGTTTCCCCATCTATAAAGTAAGGATAATAATAGCACCTACCTGATAGAATTGTTACACAGTTAAATAAATGAGACACTAATATTAATATTAGCAACCAGGAAACATGAACCACTCTAGGTCTTTCAATCCAAAGGAATTTAATACAGGAAATAGATGACACAGGAGACCACAGAGATGAGAAACCAAACAGATGCCCGTAAGGCAGCTTGGAGGTTAGATATAGTGAGAAGCTACTAGGGCTGGAGGGATAGTAGGAGGCTGTCCTGCAGGAGCTAAAACCATATCCGGGTCCAAGCTGGAGCCATGCAGGAGATGCCACAGGCTGCAGAGAGAAATGATAGAAGTACTCTGGCCTCTCTCCAAATCCTGTCTTCCCACCAGAGCCTTTAATGGCTCGAGCTCCCTGGGAGTTTAGGGTAAGGGAGTCCAGGGAATATAGTTCCCTGAAAAACAAAGCAGAGCAAAGGAAGAAAAGATCAAGGATGGATCTGTGTGCAAACAGGCAGCTAACCAGGAAATACAGACACTCATCGAGCCCTTACCATGAGCCAGGCACTGAGCTGAAATTATTCATGGATTATTTATTTAGACCTGTTAGTGAATGTCCGAACCAGGGTTTGAAGAACCTAATATACGTTAGGTCTATTGTCGAAGTAATTAATGTGCAACCTAAAGAAAATAATAGCATGTGGGTACGTCCCCCAGATTAAAAATAAATTGAGGGAGGAACTATGTCTATTCATCTTTAAGTCCCCCGTGCACGGCGAGGTATGCTGCCCTTCGTAGTCGCTCAACTCATATACATGAAGCTTAAAGAAATTGGCAGCAATGAAATCAGTGAAGTAAGTCCAGGTAAAGGACTGTCTCCCACCCTTGCTAGTGACTTCCAAGGCTAGGCCGTAAAAGACTACTGCCTAGCTCTCTCTCTCTCTTGAGATGGCTTTGGGATCCTGAGCCACCATGTAGAAGCCCATCATGTCCCCAGAGCTTAGGCTGGAAAGACCATATGGCTGGACCACAAAGAGGAAGAGGAAGATGCCCAAGGAGTCCCCAGGCTGAGGCACCAGGCTTGTGAGTGAAGAGGGCTTTGAGAGGAGCCCGGTCCCAGCCCAACTGCAGCCAAGAACAACCTGGAACCAGAACTCCCAGCCGAGCCACTCCTGAATTGATGACTCACAGATAATAGACATGTGAATTGCCATTTGAAAGCACTAAGATTTAGTGATTAGTTATGCAGCAATAGATAACTAATCTATAACTATATAAAATATACAACACTATAAAATAGTGGCCCCCCCAAAAACATTAAAAAGATGGGAAAAAGAAGCCTCAAAATATTATAATAATGATTATCTCTGATAGGATTGTATATGTATGTTTTCTTCCTTCTCCTTTCTGAATTTTGGAATGATCAAATATTTTTTTGAAAAACTGAAAAAAATAAATTTTATGTTGAAAAACACTTAACTGTGACTTTTTTGGCATCCAGGCTCTCTCAGCCAAGCTTTAGACTTCCCCCCAGGGAATCTTAAGGATTCACGGGCAGGTGCGTGAAACCGAATACAGCCAAAGCCTTGAGAGGTACTGGAGCCCGTATCCTCCAGCCCCAACTGCTCTAATTCTGCGTGTGCACCCATGGGACGGTTGTTGTCTGGCTTCTCCGTGAATTAAACATCTCCATGACAGGGGATTTATCCCATCCAGAGCCAGCTCTTTCCGTCTTCAGGCTCTGCTGACAGAAAGTCTTTCTTTCTAATGAACTGAAAAGTGCCTCCCTGGAGCTTCCACTCACTGGTCTTACGCATGAAACATTCATGAAGTCTCCATCAAGTGCCTGCTATGGGCCATTGTTCTAGGCCTTGGATACAACAGAGAACAAGGTGGATCAAGTGCATATTCCCAGGAAGCTTAGATTCTAATGGGAAATATACTCAATTGAAAATATACCCACGAGGGCTGTCCGGAAAGTATCCAGCCATTGTTAATGTAACAAGAACATGTTACATGGCTGGATAGTTTCTGGACAGCCCTTGTATGTAATATAAAGACATAGTACTAAGTACTGCAAAGAAAAATAAATCGACGTACGAGGATTTAATTTTTTTAACTTTTTAAAGATGGGTGAGAAGTGGTTGGATTCTGGAGATATTTTAAAGGTAGAACCAATAGGATTTGATGGATCCGATGTGTGTGTGTGTGTGTGTGTGTGTGTGTGTGTGAGAAAATGAGAGCAGAGTCAAAAATAACCTCAAGTTTCTTTTAAACAAGCAACTTTGCATCAATAACCATTTGTGTAATAAGATGGTGGGGGTGTACCTATGAATAAAACATAGTTGGCTGATGTAGTCTGCAAAAAGAGAGAGAGACACAAATTCCCAGGTCATTTTAATACATTACAGCCTAATATATTAAGTACACTGTGGTTAGGCTAAATGTTAAAATGGACAAACTTGGCAACAGTATGTTACGGGGGCAGCGAGAGCTTTCTAGAGGAGCAAGGTCTGCGTGAGTGCTGGGTGAGGAAGAGTTGGCAGGCAAAGCTCTCTCCAGGGGCCGGGAGGCAGGAAACCGAGGAAAGTGTTGAAAAAAACACTAAGCACTTGAGTAATACTAGAGCTTAAGGTGCAAGACAGGACACAGAAGGGAATGAGGATGGAAAAGCTCACAGAGACCAAGCTGAGAAGGGTACTGGCCACTCTCAGGCACTTGGGTCTTACCCTGAGCACAGTGAGAGCCACGGGTGGGTGTGAAACAGGGAGACCTGTGAGGACAGGAGGGCCTCAGAAAGATCATTCTGGCAGCTGGAGTGTGGAGAGAAGAGTCCAGAGGTCAGATAGGAGACTAGTGCGGAAACCATAGCAGTCCAGGGGAAAAGCGCCAAGAGACTGAACTAACACATAGCGGCAAAGAAAGATGTGCTCAAGAAACAGGAGGTAAATGGATGGGTCTTCACGGCTGGCTGGATGTTGGAGAGGCTGAGCGTGGTCGAGGATGGTTCCAAGTTGCTGGTGTGGGAGGTTGAGGTGGACAATAGGGTGACAGGCAGTGGACGCACTCGGACATGTGGAGCTTGTGCCACCCCAGGGACACACCCGAGAGGGCCGGTCCTGCGGGCAGTTAGACACACAAGTCTGAGGCTCAAGGGGAAGGTCAGGGCTGGAAATAAAGACACATCTGTGTCATTCTGTCCCTGGGGGTTGTGTAAGTCAAGTCTGATTTGCTTTTCTCATGGAGGGCCTTTAAATATTTCAGGACAGCCGTGACATTCCTCAGCTCCACCCCAGGGAGCTGCCTCAAGGCTAAAACCCTTGGTTTCTCCCATCATGGCCCACTTTGGGACCCTCGAGCAGAGCGCCTGGAAGTCTTGCTGCTCCCAGTGTGGTCTGTGGTCCCACAGCATCCCCTGGGAACTGCGAGAGGTGCAGACTCTAAGCCCCAGCCCAGATCTGCTGCATGAGTCTGTGTTTTAATAGAATCCCTCGTTGGATCGTGCAAAGCACTGGTCTAAAGTGGACTGAATTCACACCGCAGCACTTGCACTCTGGCCTGATCCTTACCAGCTGTGTGTGGGCAGATTATTTAGCCTCTCTGTGCCTCAGTTTCTTTCTCTATCACGTGGGGATAATCTTAGGACTTACCCAATAGGGATGTTATAGAGGCGTAAATGAGATAAGACAGGTAAAGCACTTCAGTCGGGCAATTAGTAAGTGTGAGTTTATTATTATTTATTACAAGGCTCCGGGCCCCTTCCTGACTAACGACCTCCTCTGAATTGCCTACAATTTGTCTGCACCCCTTTTAAAGAAGAGCACCCAGAGCTGAGAACTCCACTGAGTGTGGTCTGGCCAGCCCTGGGTAGATTGGACTAGTTCATTCTAGATGCCCCATTTTTACAGCTACTCTCTTTGGGTACCATAGCATAGAGTCAGTAGCATATAATGGCTAAGAATTGAGCCAGGGAGCTAGACTGCCTGTGTTCAAACCCTGTCCCTACAACGCAAAAGCTGGGTGGCCTTGCACAAGGCCTCTCTGTACCTGTTTCCTCATCTGTAAAATGAGGATAAAACTAGCATCTACTTTAAAGGGTTATTGTGAAGTTTAGATGATTAAAGCATCTACTTTAAAGGGTTATTGTGAAGTTTAGATGATTAAAGCTGTGGTCCCCAACCCCAGGGCTGCAGACCAGTACTGTTCTGTGGCCTGTTAGGAACTGGGCCAAACAGCAGGAGGTGAGTGGCAGGCAAGCAAGTGAAGCTTCACCTGTATTTACAGCCACTCCCCATTGCTCCCATCACTGCCTGAGCTCCTTCTCCTGTCAGATCAGCAGCAGCATTAGATTCTCATTGGAGCATGAACCCTGCTGTAAACTGCGCATGCGAGGGATCTAGGTTGCAGGCTCCTTATGAGAATCTAATGCCTGATGATCTGAGCTGGTTAGCTGCAAATACAGATTATCAGTTGCAGAGCGGTTTGACTGCACGATAAATGTAATGGGCTGAATCATCCCCAAACCGTTTCCCCTCCCAAGTCCGTGGAAAATTTTTCTTCCATGAAACTGGTCCCTGGCACCAAAAAGGTTGCAGACCACTGATTTAAAGTACTTAGAATAGCACCGGGCATGGTGGCTCACACCTGTAATCCCAGCACTTTGGGAGGCCAAAGCAGGAGGATTGCTTGAGGCCAGGGGTTTGAGACCAGGCTGAGCAACAGTGAGACCCCATCTCTACGAAAGAATAGAAAAATTAGCCAGGCATGGTCATGCACACCTGTAGTCCTAGCTACTTGGGAGGCTGAGGCAGGAGGATCACTTGAGCCCAGGAGTTTGAGGTTGCAGTGAACCATGACGATGCTACTGCACTCTAGCCTGGGTGACAGAGTGAGCTCCTGTCTCAAAAAAAAATAAAAAAGTACTTAGAATAGGATCTGGAGCATATATTCATTAACTGTGATCATCAATAAAACCCCAGTATAATGCATCTCACAAAATCATGGCATTTTAAAGGTCCAGAAAGGTTAAGATATACCCAAGCCACAACAGCTGGAGGGGTATAGGCTTATAAAACAGGCTGCTTGACCCACATCTGTGTCCTCTCCTCACGCAGGTGTGTCGCAGGCTGTGGGAATGGTGTCCCCATCACAGGGATCATGCTGCTCAGCTTACACAGGTGTACACCGAGGACCTGCCCTCCCTGTGCTCAGAGCGTCAGGATCCAGCTGCCGGCGTATGGGGTGTGGAGAGAGGAGGGGACTCACTGTCTACACTCACAGAATCTTAATGTCTTTGGATTTTCCTTCAAGTCAGGAACAGGTTCTGTAATTATCACTTAAATGTGGAGTTAATTTTAGTGAGAAATATAATAATTTTGGTTTCCCCCACCCTTACTGCCTTAAGTCTTAAAAAATGTTGACGGCAGGGATTTTGTCCAGGAGCATGGTGCTGAATGTATGAATTTCTCTACCTTTTCCTGCAAGTGCTGGTGAATTGGCAAAGAAATAATCGTCTCTTTCTGGTCTGATGGTGGGCTGGGGTTTTGTTTGATTTCGATTTGCTCATTCACCACTGGGAGCAGGGTGCTACGTCGGGGCAGTGGGGCCACCATGAATGATGGTGGCAACAGGATCATGAATATCAAACCCTCGTGAGCATCAGAGCTGTCATTCCTGACATCCTCCCCAGAAAGCTGTTTCAGGAGGTCTGTATAGGGTCCAGGAGCCGGCATTTGAATAAGCACCCTAAACGCTTCTCGTGAAGAACATTCATGCTGAGAAATAATGTAGATTAAGGGACTAGTCTTTTGAGTTAGATGAGGGTCAAGTTTCCTTGTAATTTCTCCACGCAGTGGTTTCCCTTAGCATGGGCTAATAATTGGATCCACTTCACAAAGTTGCCGTGAGGATTAAATGAGACATAGCATATAAAACACTTAAACTCTGTGCCTCGGTGGTCTGTGAATTCAATAAAAGTTAACTCGCTGTTCTTGAAAAGCAGTATAGTCTTTTGGTATGAGCACCGACATTGGAACCAAACAGATCTGGTCTCAAATCCTGTTCTACCGTTTACAAACTGTGTGATCTTGGTTTCCCATACTGTTATATGAAGAAGTGGGACTGATATAGTTCCTCCATCACAGAGCTGTAAAGATAGAGACAATATGAGTTGAGTGCTTAACACAATGCCTGGTATAATTATTAGTGCTACTCCCCAAATATTTCTGGCTCTCCTCCTTCTGGGCACATGATAGGATTGTCCTTTCCCAATTTAAAGTTAGATGTGACCATGTGACTTGCTTTGGCTCATGAAATGTGAGCAGAAAGGATGGGTCACTTCTGGGCAGAAGTTGTAAGAGACAGTGTGCAAACTGCCATGTCCCCATTGTCCTGCTGGTAAGACTGTGGTGTACAAGTCACGAAGGAGCCTCTGTTCGCCTGGATCCTGAGAGTCTACATGGAGCAGATACTGCCTGATGATCTCAATGGACATGTAGAATGAACAGATAAAAAACCTTTGTCCTGTTAAGCCATTGGGATTTTGATGTTATTTGTTACTGCAGCATTACCTAACTCATCCTGCCTAATACATTTGGTGCACATAACCTCTCAAGTTCTTAGCAACTATGACTATTATAATCATTGTCTTTGAGTGGCTTAGAACTCAGGCAGTGCACAAGCAAGAATTAAGAAAATGAGCATTCAAGAACAAGCCTTCAGGCTGGGCATGGTGGCTGATGCCTGCAATCCTAGCACTCTGGCAGGCCAAGGAGGGAGGATCGCTTGAGGTCAGAAATTTGAGATCAGCCTGAGCAAGAGTGTGACCCCATCTCTATTAAAAATACAAAAAATTAGCTGGGTGTGGTGGTACACACCTGTAGTTCCAGCTACTCGGGAGGCTGAGGCAGGAGGATTGCTTGAGCCCAGGAATTTGAGGTTGCAGTGAACTATGATAACACCACTGGCACTCTAGCAGGGGACAAAAAAAGGGAAGAAGAAAAGAAGAGTAAGCCTTCACTGCCTATGATGAGTGCTAAAGAAATGAAAATTTTCAATATAGTATATATTCTAGAAGGCAGTGAAGAGAAAGAGACTGTGGCCTGCAATGATTAGAAAAGGTCTGGTTTTATATTAAACCCAAATTTACTGAGACTTTTAATTTTTGTTCTATTTAAAGTAAAAAGAAATTTAATTCCTGATGTGTCTTGTCATATAACCTAGACCTGGAGTTCTTGGGAAGAATTTTGAATTAAATATTTAAGCAATTATATTATAGCAACCAGGGCCTTCCAGAGAGTTACCTGCTTTCATTAAATCTCAATTTCCGAGACATATGTCTTCCCTTTTAGCTTTTCATGAAAGAATAAAAAAATAAAAAAAAAGAACGAAAGGAAGGAAAGAAGAAAGTATGGCAAAATGGCTATGTCATAAATTGGTTCTTCCTTACTTAAAGCATTCCTCCTCTTTCCTCCTCCCTGGCTAGGAGCATCTGGGCTGTTGTCTGCTGTCCATATCACTAGGATCCAAGGAGGTCTAGGCTGTAGGACTGAGATGAGAAGGCTGCAATGGTCAGAAGCTGTGACAGGGACCACCAGCTCTCAGCAGCAGGTGCCAGCACAAGGCACCAAGAGACCAGGTAAGAGCAGCCAGAGCCCAGAGCCTCCGAGCAAAGCCAGGTCTGTGAACCCAGTGGGGTAAGCAGCATCCGCTGTGGGAGGACACTGAGCACGTGCAGAGACCACTCCCTGCGCCGTGAGGCTGCCTCGGCTCCCCCTGGCACCCAGATGCCTTCTTAGGAAGGAGGTAGGGGAGGAGGGAAAACAGCCCCTATAGGAGTTTGACCTTTGAACTGATGAAGTAAACCAAGACTTCCCCAGAGAATGGGGACTCCAGAGGAAGATGAGATCAGTTTTAGAAAACTAACGTACTGTTTTTTTTCACCTGACTAAAATGGGACCCCACCGTATATTTACTTATAACCATATGCAGTGACATTATAATGATCATACTCCCCACATTTGAACAAGTGTGGAAAAAATTAACCCACGGACCAAGTGGCTCTTGCCTTGCAAGACACTAAAATAGCATTCACAAATTGAGTGGTTTTCAAATTTTAAGTGTGCTTCAGAAATACATGGAGAGTTTGTTAGAATGATGATGACTGGGCCACGCCCGGAGTTTCTGATTCAGCGCACGTGGCGTGTGGACTTAGAATCTGCATGTCTGACAGGTTCCCAGGTGGTGCCGCGGCTGCTGGTCGAAGGACTACACTTTGAGAACCACGACACTCATTCCTCTAAGTCGTGTTCAACTAGCTCTTCCTTTCCATATTTCTCCAGCTGACACTAAATACTGGTGGATAAATGCTCTAGAACACAGCTGCAGCTACTCTGCTATTGTCCTCATCATCCATCATCTTCTCCTTCAACTTCATCTTCATCATTACCAACCCTGGCACTTAAGAAGCAGTTACTACGAGTCAAGCAGCGGACTGAGTGCTCTATATAGCTGATCTCGTTTAATCTCACAAACACTAGTATTCCCATTTTCCAGGAGAAGAACTGAAGCTTCGAGAAGTCAAGGAACTTATTCAAAGCTATAGAGCCCCCAAGTGGCACAGCCGGGTCTCACTGGGCAGTCTGACCCAGAGCACAATTTCTAAACCATTGGTACCTCACTGTTACCTTGAACAATGCTATTTATAATGGGGTAATCGAGGGGCTACAGAGCCCCAGAGCTGATAATGACAAACAAAAAACCACTGAATATTAAAAAACTATGTTATTAGTCCTTAAGCCATCTCAGACACTGGGACTTCTGGCCATGTTTCTCCATAGCTGCCATATTTACGGTGATTTCACTGACTTTTAAAACTCTCTTCCCTTTTCTGAGCCCAAAAGTTTCTATTCATTTCCTATCAGAGAGTCTAGCTATCTCAGTTTTCTGGTCACTTTTTTAACCATCCCTCTGGTTGGGGAAGGGGGTATGGGGGTGGTGCTTGCTTGAGGACCTAATTAAATTGAATTTTGCTAAACAAAAAAATCTCCTCTAGAGAGAAATTATATCACTGTTTGTGAGCAGAAGCAGCTGTCAGCAATTATGTTTTAAATAGCAGGGTTTATTTTCTGTTTGATATGCATAGTTTATAAAAGCCCACTTGTATGGAGAAGCAAGTCCAGTAATGAACAAGAACAGCCCATATTCAAGGCCACCTTCTGCAATCTGTGTTAGGCCAAAAGGGTACTGTCATGATCTCCCTTTATTCTAGCTCACCGGTGTGTCCATTTTTGAGATACCCTTGTCACTTGGCAGGTGGCCTCAGTAATGTGAGCAAACCTCAGACTCAAACTTTAACTTAAGAATGAATGGAGCCATGAATCCCATGAGTCATCTGCCAAGAACTTGCTCTCTAAGTTTTCTCCACAAGAATTTCCAATCTGGGTGTCACTCGGAACAGGACAAAGCTGTCTTCTGAGTTCATCTGAGCAGGAGAACATGTGTGTTCTTGTTCTCCCAGAGGCCTGACTCAGCTCTGCTTCCTGGGAACACAAGGGGGGAAAACCCCGATGGAAACGCCACCTCTCCTGCCCCCTCTCCATCTTCCTTCCCCTCCTCTTCCTCCTCCCTCGGGGACAAGGCACATTCCATCTGGGCCCCATGTGCCCAGGGGTGGAGGGGTGGAGAGGCATCTTCCTAAGGATCAGCTGGACCATCCCCTATGCCAGGCAGCTGTGGGGGCAGAGAGCACAGGAGGACATTGGAGCCAGAAGGGTATAGCCACTGTTTGGCCACTGGTTGGCTGAGCGTAATCATTGGTTAGTTCTGGACTTCCAAACAGAACCTTTTGCACCCTCTAAGACAGAATTTATAAATGTGCACTGGATTTTTATTTCATTCATTTCCTCTTGTTCTTTCTCTCTCTCCTATTTTCCTGATTATAAAAGAAATACATGCTCACTGAAAAAAAAAACCAAAAATGAAGAAAAGAATACATAAGAAAATAAAGATCTTGCCATCCAAAACTAACCACTGATCCACAGTGGTGGCTCATGCCGGTAATCCCAGCACTTTAGGAGGCCAAAGTGGGAGGATCACTTGAGCCCAGGAATTTGAGACCAGCCTGGGCAACACAGCAAGACCCTGTTTCTACAAAAAAAAAAAATTAGGTCTGGTGGTATGTGCCTGTAGTCTCAGCTACCTGGGAGGCTAAGGCTGAAGGATCACTTAAGCCCAGAAGTTTGAGACTGCAGTGAGCTATGATCACAACACTGCACTCTAGCCTGGGTCACAGAGCCAGACCCTGTCTCTAAAAACAAAAACAAAAAAAGAAACAAAAATAACCACTGTTATTTTACATATATATCAGTTATATATTTTTCATTATTTCATAAAAATTCAGATAATTATGTATATCATCTAGACTTTTTTTCATATATTTAAATATTTGATTTTCAAAATAAAATTGCATTACACTTGTTAATGGAAAAAACCCAAATCCTGTAAAATAATTTTAAATGGTTTATTCTGAGTGTGTGTGACTCAGGGGAAACATGGCCTCAAGAGATCTTGAGAAAATGCCCCTGAGGTAGCTGGGTTACAGTTTGACTTTATACATTCATGGAGACAGGAATTACGTGTAAAACATAAATTCATACATGGTAGGACATGGAAGGCGTATATTGGTTTGGTTTGAAAATGTGGGGTATCTTGAAGGGAAGGGATTTACATGTTATAAGTGGGTTTAAAGATTGTTTTATTTGTAATTGGTTAAGGAACTGAATTTTTGTCTAAAGGCTTAGAATGTTTTAAGTTAAGATAAAGATGTCTGTTAATCAGAGATAAGTCAGACATTTATCCTGTGATCTGTTAAGTAAACAGATGGTTTAGAGGTATGATTTAAGCTTTGTCTTGCACGGCCTTAGGCGTCTTAATGATTTAGTTTCATTAAGATTATTGTTACAACGAGTAACTCCAAAAGAGAGGGGACATAACGAGGTGTGTCTGATCTCCCTTCTCCTCATGGCCAGCAACTCAGCTTTAAGGTTTTTCTGGCGTCCCCTTGGCCAAGAAGGGGTCCATTCAGTCTGCTGGGGGAATTAAGATTTTATTTTAATTCACATACTGTATGCACTAGTTCACAATCTACTTTTTTCCTTACCTCTTAATAAATTGTGGATCTCTTTCCAAGTCAATCGATATACATCTATGTCATTATTCCCGGTGGTACCTTATATGGCAGACAATTATAATTGATTTAAATAGTACCCGCTTGTTGAGCTCCGAGTTCACCAATTCACATAGCCTAGAGTCCTCTTCCCACTCAATCCCTCAGCCCCAGCACGCTAACATATGGCAATTTTCTCCCCGCAGCTGTTACTGGTTTTCACTTTTCCCCTGGTGATGGGCTCTTAGGTCTTTCTCCTGATTCTCCTCCATCTCCTTATAAGCTCCTGTGGGTGGACATTGACCTCCATCCATCTGAAATTCCCACACCCCTGCTGGTCCCATGACTGACCGACTGATGGACAGCAGGCAGCCACCCAGGCTAAAAGGGGAGGATTTGCTCTTCTTTATTTAATTAAGTAGTTTATATTTTAGAGATGGGGTATCTCTGTGTCACCCAAGCTAGAGAACAGTGAGATCATAGCTCACTGCAGCCTCCTGGGCTCAAGCAATCCTCCCACGTCAGGCTCCCAAGTAGCTGGGACTACAGGCACACACCCACCACCAAGCCTATTTTTTCCTTAGTTTTTGTAGAAAAGGGGGGGGGGGTCTCACTATGTTGCTCAGACTGGTCTTGAACTCCTGGCCTCAAGCGATCCTCCCGCCTAGGTCTCCCAAAGTGCTGGGATTATAGGCTTGATGAGCCACTGCACCCACCTGGCCTGAGGATTTGCTCTTAAATCTCTCCTCTCCCCCTCCAGTCTTCTCCCGCCTCTGCTCATCCTCCCTGCTCCCTCCCACACATTCTAATATCCTCTGTCATCTCATTTTCAACCCCCATGTTCTCCTTAAGCTTACTTTGCCTAACACACATTCTAGAAGTCTTCCTCCTTTTCTTTATCCTCTTAATCACATTTCCTTTTCTTCCCCTCCCACCGTACAATACACACACCCATGTCACACCCCTCGCACTCCACACAGCAAGGGCCTCTCACCCCCATGCCTCTTCCACATACAGACTCTTAACTGGACACAGTCC
Organism: Cheirogaleus medius; assembly: GCA_008086735.1. Classification (NCBI taxonomy): domain Eukaryota; kingdom Metazoa; phylum Chordata; class Mammalia; order Primates; family Cheirogaleidae; genus Cheirogaleus; species Cheirogaleus medius. The sequence continues at coordinate 24,466,764 of VBSM01003169.1, read as the reverse complement.
CACACAATCTAGAGCCCTGCATCTCCCCCGCCCTCCCTCCCCAGTGAAGGAAGACCAGGCTGAGCAGGCCTGTTGCTGGCTGCCCCTCTGACTGCAGTGCTCTTGAGGGGCTAATTTGTCCAGACTCTAGAGCTCATGGAATTCCTCCAGCCCCTCAAGTAGCATTGAACTTGAGCTGAGAAAGGAAGAAAGAAAAGGAGAAAAAGCAATGCCTGTTACCCTGGGTCCTCACAGTGCTAACAGGAACAGAAATTTCCGATGCATTGAGTAACCCTCTGCATCGATTAGCAGACAGAGACTGAGGGGTATTTCAGGGTGTCAGCAAGATTTATAGGAAGCCCAGAAATGATTAGTTGTTGTTTGTATTTATTTATTTTGGAGAATTTCTATCAGTTTTCAAAGGAGCATTACTTTCCTTTAACTAGGTGGAAGGATTTGTCGGGGTTTTGATTCACCTTACCTTTAATGAATTTCTAAGGAAACTTCAGCACCTCTAGGCCTTTCCAGATGTGTTGTTCATTTTCTTGCCACTGCCCTCCACCAGAAAAATGACAAATGATGGACTGAAGGGGGCCAGGGACTTACATCCATACGGTGGGGTAAAACCTAGATACCCAATTCAAGTCACACCTCTGCTACTAGCTACTGGAGTGACCCTGGACAAGTCACTTGCTTTGAATCCCCATTGTTCCATCTGTAGAATCAGAAAGGCTTTTCTAGCTCCAAATTTCTATGTGAATAATGGCTTTGCTCTAAGGAGCTGCGAGAAGAAACGAAAAGGAAGAAGATTTACAGAAATTAAGAGACAACAATGTATTTCTCAGTCAGATATAAAGTAAAAAGGCAGTCTGTCCACTGGCGAGTGAATACTGATTCAGGATAAAACTCAGAGTCAGAAAAAATAGAACTGTTCCTAGAGAGATTGTGATGGAGACCATTAACCATTCCCCAGAGATTATTTCCCCCTTTTTTCCTTTAAGTAATACAGTCTCACCCCCATCCAAACAAATACATCAAATTTAGCTGGGCACATGACCACCCAGCCAGCACCAAAATTTCCCAGAGTCCCGTGCAGCCCTTGTGGAATGTGAATGAATGGACCATTCACCACAATGGGATATGAGCAGAAGCAACGTGTGCAACTTCTGCATCATTTCCTTAAATTTGCTTGTCCTTGACTCTGTCTTTCTCCTCCTTCCCATCAGCTGATCAAAGGTGACCTAGGAGCACCCAAGGAAGCCACATGAAGAGTGACAGAGCCTTCCTGCTGGCCTGGTCCACTCAACTCTGGACATTTACATGAGAGAGAAATGCATTCCTCTATGGTTTAAGCAGCTGCATTTGGGGTCTCTCTGTTAGAGCTGCTTAACCTTTAGCCTAACCAGCATGGAAATCTTCAGATAAAGCTCAAAGTTAGGAAGCAATTAATACTATCATCAGAAAAAAGTTAGAAACAGCAGTGGGATTCTATTGAAAGAAGACAGGTTTAGGAACTGGACAGACCTGGATTTGAACCCTGGCTCTGTTGCTTGTCAGCTCTGTGATAAGCAAAATGCTGTCTGGTTTAGGATTATCATAAAGACTAGAGGTGAAGACAGAAAAGTGCCTGGGTGCAATAAATGGTAGTCGCAGTTATTATTCAAAAGACATCATTTGGAGAGTCAATTCAAGGATGATTCAAGTAGTGGGGCTTGAAGGATAAGAGGCATTTTTATTATTTGGAGGGGGGGCAATAGCTCTCAGCTTCAGAACTGTCAGCATTCCCAAGTTCCACCCATCGTGAGAGAGAAGGTAGTTAGCAAAGTGACTAAAAGCCCAAAGGGGAACCAGAAAAAGAAATACCTTAAGATAAAGGAGGGACTTTTGTGGAGCTGGGATCAAGAGACATTTCTTTAGGGTCCTAGAATCAAGATGTTACCGAAAGTTTGGCACTTGTCCACAGGCCGCATCAAAAGAATGAGGACGAGTGGTTTGAGAAGGAAAGAGGAATTTATTAATTTGCCAGCAAATGAAGAGGTTGGCAGACTTCCATCTAAGGTACCAACGTTCTATCTATAAACAGAAAACAGAGCTTTTAAAGGGGGTTTTCAGCATCAGGTGATCACTGTTTAACTATAATTGATGGTTCTGACCCATCCCATCTCCAGGGAAGACAACCTTGTGACCTCCACCCAGACAGTTGTGTGGAGCCATCTCCTGTGGTACAAAGAACAAAGGACACTCTTCTACCCCTCTGGTTACTGGCCTTGGGCAGAGATGCATGTTTTAATTCCCAAAAAGAGTGGGGGAGGTTTTAAAGAGACAGCTGGTAAAATATTTTTACCCTTTTTCAAGTTCCTCCTGTTACAAAGAAGAACTATGCCTAATGGGTACTTTAAATTGTGTAACTGAGCAAGTCTCCCTCTTGGCCTTGACTTCTGGAAAATTCAAAGTCAAATGTGACTGCCAGAAAGCTCAATGGCTTCACACCTAGCAGTATATAGGATGGCAAGACAGGCACTTTTGTATTTGCCTAACTCCTGACTTCATTTTATATCTCTAACCTAGATTATTTTTTCTCTTTCTGGCTTCTTCTAATTTGTGTTCTCTGTGGGATTTTATAAATTCCTATAAGACTCTCAAATTTTTCCTTGGAACAAAGAATGAATGGGTAGATAAATGAGTGAATAACAATAGAATCTTAGGGTAGGAAAGGATTTTAGAATTCAATGAGTCTTAGAATTCAGTGATCCACGTAATTCAATTCAGGTGTTTCCTCTTCAACATCCTTAACAGATGGTCAGTCCAATTGCCTAATTTTGATATTTGCAGTGATTAGAAGCTCCCCATCTGAGAAAATATAGTCTGTTCCAACTTTACTATTAGGACATTCTGGCTAATATAATTGATATATGCTTCCTTATAGGGAGTAATATTATTCACAGCAAGAGGAGATAATGTTTTTAATAAGTAATTAAAAAAGGCAACATTGGGGGATGGTCACGCTTGAAGCTCTGACTGGGGGGGGCATGGGCAATATACTTAACCTTAACATTTGTACCCCCATAATATGCTGAAATAAATAAATTTTTAAAAAAGGCAACAGAATGCAAGTTAGGATATAAGAACAAAATGGCATGATGTTGGTTCTTATTCTCAGTGAACCCACACTAGCTCCAAGTGATCTCTGTAGTATTTTCTAAATACTCACAAACCATCTATGTTTGTGATTCTGCCAGTACTCAGTTCAAGACTTATCCAGTTCTGTTTCATAAATAAAAAAATGAAATATAGATAAAGAAAGTAAAAAGACAACCCACAGAATGGGAGAAAATATTTGCAAATTATACATCTGATAAAGGACCTGTATCTAGAATATATAAAGAACTTTACAACTTAATAATGAAAACACGAATAACACAATTTTAAAATGGACAAAGGATATGAATAGATATTTTTCCAAAAAAAGATATATAAATGGGCAATAAGCACAAGAAAAAATGCTCAGCGTCATTAGCCATTAGGGAAATGCAAATCAAAACCACTATGAGATATGACTTCACACCCACTAGGATGGCTATAATTTTAAAGACTGATAATAAGTATTGGCAAGGATGCAGAGAAATTGGAACCCTCATATACTACTGAGGGATTGTAAAATGAGGCAGCCACTTTGAAAAACAGTCTACACATTGCTCAAAAGATTAAACATAGAATTATCATATAACCTAATAATTTTACTCCTAGGTATATACCCAAGATAAATGAAAATATATGCCCACAAAAAATATCTTGTACAAAAACATTTATAACAGCATTATTCATAACAGTGAAAATAACGTAAATGTCAACAACTGATGAATGGATAATAAAACGAGGTATATTCATACAACGGAATATTTTTCAGCAATGAAAAGAAATCAAATACTGACAAATGCTACAACATGGATGAAACTTGAAAATTTAAAGTTAAGTGAAAGAAGCTAGTCACGAAAGACCACATAATGTACGATTCTATCTATGTGAAATACCCAGAATAGACAAATACAGAGAGACAGAAAATAGATTAGTAGTTGCCCAGGGCTTGGGGTGGAGTAGGGTGCAGGGTATTGAGGGAAAATAGAAAATGACTGCTGATGGCTACAGAGGTTCTTTTGGGGTGATAAATGCAAAATTGATTGATAGTTGCACAGCTTTGCAAGTATACTAAAAACTATTGAAGCGTGTGTTTTAATTAGGTGAGTTGTATGGTGTATGATTTTATCTCAATAAAGATGTTATTTTTAAAATGAGGTGCAGGTGTTGTATCAATCATTGTTCTTGGTTGCACACAAAAGAACCTGTGGTTGTTGATTGAAGCAAAACAGGGAATTTATTAAAGCTATTAGGAATCTCATAGACTCTCCAAGAGGGTCAGGGTGTCAGTCCCCAAATCCCACCTTGGGGACTCCTCCAGTGCATTCGCCACTCCCACAGAATCGACACCTCCCACTGATGAGGCTTGAACTGATGCTGATTTCCCTTCACTGCTACTTGTCAGGATCTGATCATCTTTGTCACCATGGTTTACACAAAGCTCCCTCCTAATGCTCTCTTCTGAATAGAAATCTAGAGGGAATCATATGATTGGCTGAGCCTAGGTCACATGCCTGCACCTAAGCTCCAAATGAAGCTGGGAAAGCAAGTTTTTGGCTTTGGGCTTCTGCCTTATAGGGGCAGGTTGCGTAATGTGAGAAATACTCCAATCAAAGGAAGGGCGTTTCTTTTTATATCCTTTTTCTGCTTTCCATTGGATAGGGTAAGTTTGAGTTGGAGTTTTCTTCTGCTGGTTTAAAGGTTGCATATTCTATTTTTGTTGTTAAGATAGTTGCCATTAATTTAAGACCCATTGTAAGTTTCTTAATACCATGGTGAGCTGCAGACAACTTGTGCACATCGTTTCTCTATTCTTCGTTCATTAGCTTCATTCACCTTAGTAGCTTGAATTCCATCATGGTGGAAGTATTTACACAATAGAAATGTCAAGTGCTATTAATATAAATCAGAGCTCCCCTCCCTCGCCCCCCAGACAACCAATTTTTAACATTTACCAGCATACGACTGTCTTTATTCCTATTGATATCTAAATTGTCACTAACAAGTATTTTAATGCAGCCATACCTAATGTGGGCTTCATGGGCCTGTGCTGGCCTTCAAACTGTTTACTATCAGACTGTAATAGGTACAGAAATTTAGCATAATTTATAGCAACTTGAAATTTCTGTGATACCTGAATGTGTGATTTTATATTTCACAAAAGCATCAGTCCAGGATAGATTGGAAAGTTAAAGCTGATCCATCACCACAGGTCATTTGAGAAGTACTGCTTTAGCTCACTCCCATGGTTCTTTGTTCTACTCCTCCCTTCTCATACGACAGGTGGTGATAATGTCTCTCCAGATATTAAAAGTCCCGTTATCTGGTTATGGATGAATTCCTCATCGGCTTTGTACTTCATGGCTTTAAAAATGGATTCTGATATCTTTGCTCAGGTTCCACTGTTCTGCCTTCTTGGCAGCCTCCTCTCCCAACTAAAGTAGCATCAAAAGGCTTAACAGAAGTGTCAAAGTTTAACAAAAACCAAAAACTTACATGGATTGTAAAATATCTCTTCTCTTCCTCTTTCCCATATATAAAACCAAGAAGTAAGTCTATATACAAACTTGTATCAGTGGTTATCTTTGGGTGGTAAGATAATGAAAGAGTTACCGTATAACCTAATAATTCTGCTCGTAGGTATATACCCAAGATAAATGAAAACATATGCCCACAAAAAATACCTTGTACACAAACATTTATAACAGCATTATTCATAACAGTGAAAATAACCAACTGTCCATCAACTGAAATATTCAGACTAGGTAAACCCATAGAGACAGAAAACAGATGGTTGCAAGGAGCTGAGGGGTGGATGCAGAGAACAGGGAGTGACTACTTAATGGGTAGAGGTTTTCTTTTGGAATGTCATGTTTTGCAAGTAGATGGAGTGGTGGTTACACAACAATGTGAATGTACTAAATGCCACTGAATTATACAATTTACAATGGTCAATTTTATGTTATATGAATTTCATCTCAATTAAAAAGAAATAAAACATGATTTTATATGTTGAAAATCCTAAGGAATCTACCAATTTTTTAAAAGACTGTCCCAGAACTAACATATGATTTTAGAAAGTTTGCAGGAAATAAGAACAGAAATCAGTTGTATTTCTATATACTAGCAACAAACAATTTGGAAATGAAATTAAGAATACAACTTTATTTTCAGCTGCATCAAAAAGAACAAAACACTTAGGACTATGACAGGATAAATTATAGAATGAAATAAAATATTTTCAAATCGCATATCTCATAAAGGACTTGTATTCAGAATATATAAACAACTCTTACAACTCTAAAAAGACAAAAAAAATTCAACTTAAAAATTGGCAAAATATTTTTCTGGCAAAATATTTGAATAGACATTTCACCAAAGAAGATATACAAACAGCTAATATACATATGAAAAGATGCTAAAGATAATTAATCATTATGAACATGCAAATTAATACTATAGTGAGTTTCTACTACACATCTACTAGAATGGCTATAACCCAAAAGATTGGTAATATCGAGTGTTTGCAAGGTTGTGGAGAAACCGGCACCCCATGCATTGCTGGTGGGAGTGCAGAATGGTATAGCCACTTTGGGATGGTCCGGGGCCGGGGTGGGGGAGGGGCAAGATGGCCACTAAGAAAAACCACCGGCCAGAGTGTTTCTGCAAGAAAGATAGATTTTTAGAAGAAAGTAAAACAAAATAAACAGGCAGAAAAACACAGATAGGATGAGGGTCGGAAGGAAGGGTGTCTGAAAATACAGGAAATTCCGCAGGAAGAAGTCGTGGAGGAGAACTGGAAGGAGAAAGGCCCTCGAGAGGCTTGGAGACCAACGATAAGGGTAGGTGGAGCGGTTAACTTTCCCCTCCCTTGCATGTGGGACTGCTGGTGGGCTCCTGAGCGGTTGGAGAGACCTGCTGACACCAGCCCAGGGACGGCCACTGCCAGTGAACGGTGAGCCTCTTGCGGACATGGCACCAGGCTCCCAGCTCCCTCAGGGCACCTCCCACCCACAGACCTGAGCGGATGGCAGGCGCCATATTGCTTCATTCTCCCCTCCCCCATCCCTACCCCCGGCTGCCGAGAGAGACAATTTAGCCACCACCCCAAGGCATCTGCAGGGAATGGGACCTTTCCTTTTGGGGACCTACAGTGGACTGAGGGGTACTTGGACTGGGAGCTAACTACCCGCCAGCCTTCCCAGGTGCTGCTTGCCTGGTGACTCCAGGAGAGCATGGCAAATCCCGAGGCAGGGAGACATTGATCCAGCTTGGGCACCCTGTGGGTGACTTGAGAGCAGCACTCCTCTCCCTGGCAGGGTCAGGGATTGATCTCTAGGGCCCAGGGGACAGACCTGCAGACCAGATCCCGTACACCCAGGTCTCTATCGCATTGCCCCGGGGCACAGAAGGGATATTTGTGAAGGAGACTACTGAGGTGTGTGTGCCTTCAGGGGCAGATCAGTGTGCTTGAGGGGCAACCCTCCTCCAGGGCTGTGCTCCCAGCTCAGGCTGCGATCCTGGGCAGGGACCCTCGTAGCTGGCATTGCAGCCAGGGGAGATCCACTGGCTTGAGGTCCTGCCTGCTGCCAGAAACTTGGAGAAACCACAGAATAGGGAAGGGTGGAAAGGAGTGAGGCCTGCTCCAGACTGCAGGTCTCAGACAGCCGCACCCCCACATGCAGACTTTTCAGCCAAGTGGGGCCATTTCAGCTCCTCCCAGGCAACTTTGCCCAGAAGCAGAGAACAGATCTTTGACCCCTACTAACAGCATTTGTGGTGACTGAGGGCAGGCTCACCCAACCCAGCTCTGCCCAGCCTCACCCCCCCACCTGCTCCTACTGAGGTGGAGAATAAGGACACACCTGGAAGCCCCAGGGCCCCACCCACCACCTGAGGCACTAGAGTGCCTCTCCAGAGGAACAAGAGCTGGTTACAGGACCCAAAAACAACACTGCAGCCTGCTCCTCCCAGCAAGCGCCACCTACTGACAGAGAGATCATTCTGCACAGCCTTTAAGTGCATCTACTGACTCATCATACAGGGTGTGGTCGAATCTCACCCACAAACAGCATCTACTGGCTCAGCAACTAAACAGGGCATGTCATTATTCAAAAGTAAATCTAAAGGTAAGAAGCAACAGTTGATCATGTTGGGAAGGAATCAGTGAAAGAACTCTGGAAGTATGAAGAATCAAATGGAAAGCACATCCCCAAAGGGGAATACCAGCTCTCTAGCAATGGACATCAACCAAATTCAGAACACCAAAAACACTCACCAATGTAAATGACTCAATACCCTTCACAATAGCAACAAAGAAAGTAAAATATCTAGGAATATATTTAACTAAGGAGATAAAAGACCTCTACAGGGAGAACTATGAAACACTGAGAAAGGAAATAGCAGAGGATGTAAACAGGTGGAAAACCATACCATGCTCATGGGTTGGCAGAATCAACATTGTTAAAATGTCTATACTACCCAAAGTGATCTACAGATTCAATGCACTCCCTATTAAAATACCAACACCATTTTTCAAAGATATAGGAAAAATAATTCTGTTTCGTATGGAACCAGAGAAGACCCCGTATAGCAAAAGCAATCTTAAGCAAAAAGAACAAATTGGGAAGCATCAATTTACCAGACCTCAAGCTATACTACAAAGCTATAGTAACTAAAATAGCATGGGACCAGCACAAGAACAGAGACATAGACCAATGGAACAGAACTGAGAACCCAGATATAAAACCATCCTCATATAGCCATCTAATCTTTGACAAAGCAGACAAAAACATACACTGGGAAAAATAATCCTTATTCAATAAATGGTGCTGGGAAAACTGGATAGCCACATGTAGAAGACTGAAACAGGACCTATACCTTTCACCTCTCACAAAAATCAACTCATGGTGGATAACACACTTAAACCTAAGGCATGAAACTATAAGAATTCTAGAAGAAAATGTTGGAAAACTCTTATAGACATTGGCCTAGGCAAAGAATTTATGAAGAATACCCCAAAGGCAATCACAGCAACAACAAAAATAAATAAACAGGATCTGATCAAATTAAAAAGCTTCTGCACAGCCAAGGAAACTATCACGAGAGCAAACAGACAACCTACAGATTGGGAGAAAATATTTGCATGTTACGCATCCAATAAAGGGCTGATAACTAGAATCTGTATAGAAATCAGGAAAATCAGCAAGAAAAAATCAAACAACTCTATCAAAAAGTGGACAAAAGACATGAACAGAAACTTTTCAAAAGAAGATAGGCTAATGGCTAACAAATATATGAAAAAATGCTCAATATCTCTAATCATCAGGGAAA
>VBSM01003169.1:24426825-24440670 GCA_008086735.1 Cheirogaleus medius | reverse complement strand
GCCCAGGAGTTTGAGGTTGCTGTGAGCTAGGCTGATGCCACGGCACTCTAGCGTAGGCAACAGAGTGAGACTCTGTCTCAAAACAAAAAAAATTAAAAAAAAGAAAAGAAATGATGGCCAGGCACAGTGGCTCGTGCATGTAATTCTAGCACTCTGGGAGGCCAAAGCAGGAGGATTGCTTGAGGTCAAGAGTGAGACTCCATCTCTATTTTTTTTAAAGTAAATTAGTTAATTAATTTTTTAAAAAAGAAATGAAAATATATGTTCAAACAAAAACTTGTATACCAGTTCTCATAGCAGCATTATTCACAGTAGCCAAAGAGTAGAAACAATACAAATGTCAATCAACTGATGAATGAGTAAACAAAAAAATCCATACATGGATCTCTACTATCCATCTCATTGATGCTGGATTATTATTTGTTAGAAAAATGAATAAAGTACTGATGCTTGATATAACATAGATGAACCTTGAAAACATCATGCTAATGAAAAAGCCAGTAGCAAAATACCATACAACGTATAATTCCATTTATATGAAATGCCCAGAATAAGCAAATCTACAAAAGAGAGAAAGTAGGTTAGTGGTTACCTAGCATTGGCGAGGGAAATGGGGTGACTGCTAGTGGGTATGGGCTTTCTTTTGAGGGTGACGAAAATGTAAAATTGATTGTGGCAATGGTTGCATTAGACTTGGAGTGAAGGAGGTAGAATCCCTCCTCACTCCACTCCTGGAGGCTCAACTGCAGCTAACAGGTAAGTGCCCACTACCCCAGACTTAATCACCCCAACCCATGACCAGTACTCCATGGCCACAGGTGTCTGGGAAGAACCCCAGAAAATTACCAGGATATAGTTTGTTCACTTCTATGAATGGGATTGTTTTTGTTCTTAGTGGATTTTTCTTTTTTCTTTATAAAGATCTGATTTCAAACAACTCTTGAAAGAGTCCTTGAAAGAGGACTTGCACAGTACCTCCCCAAAGAACTCTCTCCACAGATCTCTTCCACACTGTCCCGTTTTTATATCTGTCATCTGGTGGAGGGACTGAATGATCACAGAATTGTTCTTAGAGATTTATGTAAATTATCTATGTAAATTATGCAATTGTAATGTGACCCCTTAGCCTTGAGGTTCTTAAATGTCTGTGCATGGTAACTACAAATGCCATACTTCCTTGTCACTTGGCTGGGTTCCTCAGGGGACAGCCCTACGCAGCAACTGCTCCTTAGAGCATCTTGAGACTTAGGAGACTCTGCTACTGTCTTGAAAAGTTGGCCACAGAGGTACCTGGGCTAGCCTGGGCTTTTCACAGGAGCAACAGCAGGTGTGCAAATGAGGAGAAAAACAAATTTATTCCTTCACTTAATTGTTAACAGTGAAATTCAGAACAGAAGTTTAGCAGGCAAAGGATTTAGTCCTCAAATCTAGGGTGCATGTCACAATACTTCATTTCTCAAAATCAAATGTGATCTTCTAAACACCCTCCACCCCAGCCTTCTCCTGGCTGGTGGGAGACATGGGGAGAATTCAGGGGGCTCTCTCTCTTCCTCTGCATTAGGTATTTCAAGAAGTCTGGAATTAGTGAGGCCAGAAAACCAGGACAGGAGGCAGCTTATTGAGTCACAGTGATCCCCAGCATTACACTGTCCCTTTGCGCTGTGTCTGCTGAGCAGGGTCTCCACCACCCATCTCATGGATACTGCTCTGCTGCTGAGCCCAGAGACACTCTGGCAGAAGCACGGTTCCTATGGCAACATGGGCGTGGCATCCCACAGCCATCCCCCATCTGGGGTGCTCTTCTGGGCATTAGTCTCTGGCACCCCATCTCCATACTTCTCCCCAATCTTAAATTACAATCCCACCTTCTCTGACCAAAAGCTGTTTCTTTCTCTCCCTCTCCAGCCTGATGTAACAAACTGAGTCTTAACTTGGGTCCTTCTGACTCCCAAGCCTGCACTCTTAGTTTCCAAGAGTTACTGTAGGTCAGGTTACAGAGCAGAAAATGGAAGGCAAGGGTTACTGCTTAAATATGTCTTTTATAGACAAGCAATAATCCCAGGAAAGACTCTGAAACTCAGAAACTCAGAAACTCCCGCCCAATCCAACAATTCCTCCAGGGCAGAGAGGCGTACAAATGCAGGATTCCTCACCCTCAAGCCAGCACTCTTTCATCCACACCCTGGTGCTCTGCTCTACGACAAAAATGCTCCTTTTGGAAACTTAGTCTTTTTGTACTTTTCTACTGTAGGAAAAACCACCCTTTAGCAAAAACCAAAATAGTAATTTTCTGTGGAGTGGATAATCACTCACTCCAGTAAACGAAAACAACATACTATGGTTAGAGCAGGAGAAATGTGAAAAATCTTTTGCTTTGTTTCTCTCTGTATATAAAAAGTATACATGTATGTCTGTGTGTACACATTATGTGTACACATTTTCCAGTTCTCCTAACTTACAAATAAGAGCCATTCCTGGTCTGGCCGCCCACCCACTGCTGCACTGAACTCTTTTCAGGGACTAGAGCAGAGCCAAATAGAATGAGTTTCTATAACTATTATTTATAATCTTTAGTTTTAAAAATTCACATCCTGGAAAACTTTTGAACAGCGTGGCACTGACGAGGCGTAAGAGAGAATGACTAAGAGAAGGGGGACGGGGAGAAATGGCTGAGGCCTCACGCTGCCTAAAATCCCCCTCCCAGCATCCATCCTCTATAAAAGAGGTCAGTTCATGCCAGACTCTCTGCGAGGTGGTGGAGATGCAAAAATGAGTAAGTTGATCTGCTTCAAAGGCTCGTGGTGATGGGGTAAACGGGCGTGTCGGAATGAACACTGTTAAGGAAGGTTAAGAGAACATAAAAAGCCTTCAAGTGCGAAAGGTTTCATCTTAAGGAAGAGCTTTCTGGGGCAGTATAGCTTACACAGCAGTCAGACCATCGCGCAGTCGGGGCTCACCGCCCAACGCCATTACCGGCCTGACCGCTCTGTGCCTTAGTTCCTGCATCTGAAGACTAGGGATAACATCCTTGTCCTGGAGTTGTTGTCAGGATGAGAGAAGACAGTGCACATCAAAGATGTACTGCCGTGCTTGGCGTGTGGTAAGTGCTCAATAAATCATAGGAAATAAAGCAGAGGAGGGGCTAAAGAGAGATGGGTCAGAGAGCTTATGCTGAAAAGGGTAGTTGGAAAGATGTCTCCGAAGAGTTGCAACTCAAATAAGGCGATGGAGAGGGGACAAGAATTGCAGAGACATGTTCGGCGAAGAACAAGCAGCTAGTGTGGCTGGAGTGGAGAGAAGGGGGTCAGTGGTAGGAAGATGTTGAAGAAGTAGCCAAGGGCTAGATCAGATATAGAAAGACTTTGGTTTTTCCTTCAAGTGTGATGGAAACCCATTTGTGGGTTTGGAGTAAGGAAGAACAATGATGTCAGATCCCCATGTGTTGCTGGGTAGAGAATAGACATTAGGAAAGCAGGAGTGGACACAGGGCAACAAGTTAGGAGGCTGGTTCAGTAACCAGACCAGAAGTGACGGTGATTTGTACAGTGGTAGTCAGCATGGTCAGGGTTCAGCTATATTTTGAAAGTATAGTTCGCAGGATTTGTACAGTTCGCAGGATTTGGTGATGTCATAGTACTCATTTCCTTGTTTATTGTCCATTTCTGATAGTAGAAAATGATCTTCAGGAGGGCAAAGATTTTTGAGGTTTTGTTTTCTCTGATTTTTATTTTCATTGCTCTACCCCCAGTTCCTAAAATAGTGCCTCTTGTGTAACTAGCACTCGATATATATTTGCTCTGTATTTGTTTAATGAATAATATATGGAATATGGGATATGAGGGAAAGCAAGTGTCAAAATGACTCCACCATGGAGCTGACTTTGCCCATATGCCCATATCCTGGCTCATGAGCAGGGGTCAGCTTTACTCCTATGCTGTATGCTCAAGACAGGTGGAGATACATATATAGTCATAATATACATATTCTTCTAAGAAGCATGGGACTTGACCTTGGGAGGTCATCTAAGGAAGCCCCACACCCTCAGATGAGGACAAACAGTCATGTTCCTTTTGACTTATGAGGCAAGCCGAGGACCAGTGAGCTGGAGTGACTTGCCTAATATAATTGAACATAACAATGGTAATAGATACATTTATTTTGTGTTTGCTGTGTGTCAGGCCTATTGCAAAGTACTTTATAATCCTCACAGTTACTCACAGAAGTAGGGACTCTTATCATCCCCATTGTACAGATGAGGAAAATGTGATGCCACAAGGCCATCTATTAGGAAATAATAGAGTCAGGATTCAAACCCAGGTACAGACTGATGTTAAGGCCCCAACCCTATACAGTTTCCAAGAGTTACATATATCACAGTGTTATAACAGCCCATATTGGTCTCCCGTCCTCCTAGGTTAGGTAGCTAAAAACAACACAAGGGCTCATGAATAATTAGCTTCTCTGGGTTTCTCCACTGACTTAGTCATCCTCGTGACCTTTTGGACTTGGATCCTACTGAGCTGAGGAGGTGCCGTGAGTGTCAGTCTATTACTTTTCTCTGTTCCCAGTCTTAATCTTCCCCTTAGATCACCTTTAATGAAATGTATAGCAGGTTAACTTAGACATGTGATATTATGTGTTGTTACAACAAATTTTTATCAAAAGATTCAAAAGTGATTGTACTTTATCTTCTTTTTATGTCCAAATTGGTTATAAATGGCCTAGGAATTGAACAATCTTTCCATATATTACATAGGTCACTGGTTATCTTTAATATCTTTTCAATATTTCCATGCATTTTAATGTCATCTTGATTAAGACAGTTATTCGATTTCCAGTACTTATGAAATATTTTATACGTAACTGATAGCTAACATAGAACCACTAACTCAAAAAAGATATAGCATTGGTTGAAAAGAAGTAAAAATTCAAAGCACCTCATGGTATGCTAAAATTTCAAAGGCTAACAATTTGCTTTTTCTTTAACTTTTATAAGAATGTATATTTTATTTCAATAGTATTATATGGCTTTTAGAAATGATTTAATATTTTTAAACACTAGAATATGTGAAATATCACAAAACCAAACATTTCATATTAAATATAAAATATATACATGTAAAAAATCAGAAAGAGCAGGCATAGAACTTTAACTCATGATAGATTATGGACCTTCTGTTTATACCAAGCACTAGACAGAGAGAAATAAGATATGGCAAGAATAAATTGCACAGAGGAAACCAAGACCGATTTTCCATTTTCTAACATGGAGAGCTCAAAAGGTCCAATATCACTTGGCCTATATTGAGTTATGATGGCTATTTAATGCCATACTGTTTCATTTGAGAAAAAGATGTAACAGGGCCAAGAAACTTAAAACTACTACACTAACAGCTAACATTGTAGAGTGCTTAACTGTGCCATATACTGTTAAAAGCACTTTAAATGCATCGACTGAATACTTACAATAACTTTGTGAAGCAGAAAGTATTATTATTGTCATTTTGCAGATGGGGACAATGTGCAATGTGAGATTGAGTGACATATACAAACGATGCAACAAGTAAATGGCTGAGCAGAGATTTGAATGTAGGCAGTCTGGCTCCAAAGTCCAGGTTCTCTCAACAGTAACAACATAATAATTTAAATAACATCATTTTTAAGCTCTTAGTATGTGCTAGCACTTATTGTTGAAGCATCTTGTCTTTTATCTCATTGGTTCCTTCCAACATATCAATGTAGTTGGGTTTGCTGTCCCAATTTTATAGATGAGGAACTAGAACTTTAAAGGGCTTAGATTTATCTTATTTGTTTCCACTTTGAGTTGTTGATATAAAGAGGGCCAATGCTTGAGAACACAGAATCTCAAGACTGGAAGAGAATTAAAAACAACTAAACTCAATCCCAATATGAAGCTTCACCCTCTTTTCCAACATCTCTGGCTTGAACCTCTTACTGACAAGGTTGTTTCTTCTAGACCTTCCCCTCTGGATGGAAAAGGCAAATTCTGTTTCAGATGTTAGAAGGAAATCCTTTCCTCATTTTAAAGAAGCTGAAGTAAAATGAGATTAAGCCATTTATTAAAAGGAATTCATGGGAAAGAGTTAAAAAGCTATGAGAATTCAAGACTATCCTCAAAGCTATTATTTTCCAAACCATATGAAGCTAAAAGGGGAAAAGTTGGAAATATTGTTCAACAATATGAACTACAGGAAAAAATGACAAGTAGAGATGACCCTGCTCCCTGTCAAGAGCAGAAAGCATTTTGTAGCCAGACCTGGAAATAGCATACATTCTATATGGTATAACCTAATTGCAAAGGAGGCTGGGAAACATAGTCTTGCTGTGTGACTAAGAAGAGGAAAAGAAAACAGGCTTTGAGTAATATTATGTTATCTCTGTTCCCAATTGCAATGACTTCTACAACTCTACCCCTACATTTCCACTTACTAGTTGAAGGGGCAATTATGAAAACGAACCACATGAACTGTATCCCTGGTACCCAGTAATATTCCTAACATATTGTAGGAGGGCATTTGTTGAATGACTGGGTGATGTAACCTCACAAATTTGGACATGAAAAGTCTATCACCCTGTAAGTCTGGAACATGAAAACAGGAAAAGAAATTTCCCCTGACCTGGCTCCCCACCAACTTTCATTTTTTCCCTAGAACTTATGGTTAAAAGTTACTTTAAAGATTATAGAAAGGAGGGATTGATTCTAGAGCGTAAGACCAAGGGCTTAGTCTTGGTTTGACACTTTCTAGGTGTGTGGTCTTAAAGCAAAGGCTAAACCTCAGTGGACCTTGGATTTCTCATCTATAAATGGCTGTGGGAGTAGGTATGTGGAGACTATCCATGTGCTTATCCAACTCTCGTTTCACCTTCTTCCTGGAGAACAGTACCCCAATTGTTTATAGGTGGCAACATGCGTACCCCCAAGGGATTAATTATGATTGATTTAAGCCAAGGATGGCAATTCTTTTCTTTTTGACACTAATTAGTCTAAAGGGTAGGCTTGTGATTGGGTACAGTCAATGAGATTAAGGGAAAGTCTGCTGAAGGCTGCCAGGAAAAGTTTGTCCTCTCTGATAAAAGACAAAGCTTCATGAGAAGTCCCCTTTGGCCCTATCTACTTCCGTCTTGGGATACCGCAATGTGAGACTGTGAGATTTGGAGTTCTGCACCTTGCCCACACCTTTAGAGAAGACATTACAAACACACTGGAGCTCCCGCACGGAAAGATTAAAAGAGCCAGGGTCCTCATTGACATTGTTGAGCCTTTGAAACACTAGGGATAACCTACTTCCAGTCCTAGTGTTACATGAAAAATGTGCCCTTCTATGGTTTAAGCTACTTCATTTGCATATCCTGTTACTTGCAGCTAAGAACATTCCAAAATGATGCAAAGTAGATGATTTTTAGAGGTCTTTCCAGCTCCAAAATTGTCAGGGTCTCAAATAACAGTTCAAAAGAAAAGAAAAGTGGGAAATGTCCTGAAATATATGAGTGGATAGGAAAAGTTTAAATGGGGGAAGAAACAATGGAAGGCAGCTAAACCCAGATATATCAACCAGGTGACAGGCATGGCATAAAGAGCTTAAATGCAAATTGGAATGCCCACAGAAACGGAGAATTGGGCCAGATCCCTATGGAGGAGGGAAAAGAGCTGGTGCAAGTCTGTGGGAATAGAATTACAGAGTAAATATAACCTGAACAAACATGCAACTTTATCAAGAAACAAATGACCACTTAAAAAGCCTTTGAAATTATATTCGTTCAAAGTAAATGCTATCTTTTGATAAGCAACAGAGTATTACAGATGACTCTAAAATGATCCCTTCCATCTGAATCTTACATGTCTATGGTTGGTTATTTTTGTAACTGTTATCTTTCCAGAAAATTGCCTATGGTCAGATGAGTAGAACAACTTGAAAGTCAAACCAGAGTAGGGAATAAAAGGGTTGAAGATTGTGTTATACAAAGCAGTTATGCACTGGCTGTGTCTGATCCTGTAATTGGCATTAACCTTTTCTGTAGAGAATTCACTGAGCATTGTCTGGCACCATATCTGGTATTTATAAAATACTCCATAAATATTGGTTGAATCTGATTTTGTATACATATTTTAAGTGACTCTGCTCTACTTAGAGCAATAACCAGAACAAATTCAAGGGCACTAGTCAGCAATGAACAAACATGACCACTTTAGGGATCTTCCAGAAAAGACATAATGACCTCCGGTCCCACTTTGAATGATAGGTCAAATCTAGAACCCTGGTATTTGGGTAACATACAGAGGGTCATAATAAAAATGACTAACGTTTATTGAGTGTCCTCTATGTACCAAACATTGTACATTCACTTTCTCATTTAATCCTGATAATAGTCCTATGAACTGGGAACCTCTCTTATCTCCATTATACAAATTGAGAAACCGAGAGTTAGGTTCAATAACCTCACCAAGGTCACTCAGTCTAGAAAGTGGCAGAACTCAAGCCCAATTCTATCTGACTCAAAAACTCCGTTGTTTACCACTATACTACACTGCCTGTCAGGAAAACAAAAAGAAGAACATGAAAAAGAAGAGTGGGTTCTGTACCAGTCAAGGCTAGAAGAAAGTTGTTTCTCAGATAGGCGAGATCAAAAAAGTGTAGGCTAGGAGAAGGACCTGGAAATCTAACAGAATCTTCCTTGGAGAATCAAGAAAATTAGCAAAGGGAGATGACTCAGCATGAAGCTGGGATAAAAACAGGTAAAACTAAGAAAAAGTAAATACAGCCCTCTGAAGTAATCAAGGAAGAAAAGAACTGGACAAAGAACAGTTGAATTTAGATATCCAGTGTATTTGGATTTCTCTGGTAGCACAGGAAATCTCAAAACAAAATTTTCCCTCCTATCTTGGATTCTTCCTAATTCAGCTTTTTTGATATCTGATGGAACTCTCATTCTGCAAAAAGCAAAACATTTGATGAATCTTCCACTTGCCTTGTTAGCAATTTCTTCTTTTAGAAGATCCAGGGAGCAGTGATGAGGGACATATGACTGAGTGGAGACTGTGCTGATGAGCTCAGATTTTCAAAGGGCACGCACAAGAAGAGGGAATGAGGGACACGTAATCAAGACTGAGCACACAAAGTCTAGCACAAAGCCCTGTAAGAATAAAGTCCAGGACACTAAAGCTCTGAATCTCTGAGGCTTATAAAAAATGCTAAGAACAATAAAAAAAGATTCTTTTAGTTTACTCAGAGAATAGACCTGCTGCTTGGGGCTGAAAATATAATGCTAACAGATTTTAAAAAGAAAAAGGCAACAAATGGAAACAAACAGGAAAATCAAATTAGAATAATTTTCTTGCAAAGAAACTAAGGACAAAAATGTGAATGAGATCTAGGAAGACCACAGGAGATAGTGCAGAAACCCTGGGCTGGCAATGACAGACCGGTTATCACCCCTAGGCTTGAAAGGACCTCAGGAGAGAGAAATTACCAGAACCTAGAAGGAGAGAGGGTCATATAAAGCACAGAAGATGTAGAGGAGCAGTAACCTTCTGTAGAAGGACGCAGAAAACCTAAAGCTGTCTTGAAGGAATGAGGCTAGGGGCACAAATCCCTGACTTTCTCTCTTCCCCTCCTCCAGTTTCCTACCAGGGCTCCCCACTGGCTAAACCTGCCTGGGATCCAGAAGGCTAAAAGCCTTCCACATAGAATAGACAGGGAAGCCTCCAGGGCAGAGAGCATAGTGGGACAGGCTAAAGTGAATCTAGGGGATTCACAGAGGAGATAGCTGGCACTCTGCCTCCATGATTTTGTGCTTCTAAACCTGCCCCATACAGTGGGCACTAAATACCAACCAGAACACATCTTTAAAGCACAGAGTCTTCCCAACATTTCCCTGGCTCTAACTACTTCTGTTTGCTGTAGCTATTACTTGTATCTGAGCCAACGCCAATGGTGCAACTCTCCTCCAATGCTGCAAATATTCCTGGTACGAAATGCCTTCTTTCTAGATTGCTGCAATAGAACAAATTTTAGAGGCCTCTCTAGGTTTTAAAGGGGTGAGAAAAACCAAATGTCCAATCACCTAGAGGTCTACAGCAGAGACAGCTGATGCCAAAGATTCATGTGACCCACCTATTTTGTAGCTTTGATACTTGGAAGCAGCTGTCCAACCAGGGAATCCATTTCCCAGCCCCACTTTCTTCTAGATAGGGGTCAGGTGACTAGTCCTGGCCAATGGAATGACAGCAAAAGTGATGTGTATCTCCATAGAGTCAAGGCGGCTGTTAAGTACGTGGTGTAACCTCATGCTCGCTCTCCCTTCATAGTGACATAGGTCATGTGTGAAGATGGTGATAGTGGTGTCAAAAGGTAAAAAGACCCTAATTCCTAAATTGCCATTTACAAGAAAACCACTCAGAAGAGTTGCCTAACCAGGAATATCCACATTGTGAAAATGAGAAGTAAACTTTTATATTGTTAAGAGTGGCTAGTTATTTGGTTTAGCAGTTAGCCTATCCTGACTAATGTAAGGACCTGTCCACTGTAGTTAATTCCTGTAGTCCCACTTCCAAATTCCCCACCTTTGGCTTCAAATTATAGTAACTGGAATAAAAGACTAGGGTAGAACATTGTCTGCTAGCTGCCTCTCCAAGATTTTGTTGTTTTAAATATTTTGTGCAGGAAACATTTGCACTGATGTTTTTGTTGTTAAAAGATGTGCAAATTATTTTCTTTTTGCTAAATTGCAGTTTGAGGCAGTTCTGTAATCATAAAAAGAATATTGTATTTGGACTATTTCAGTCCAAGTTCTATCACTTGCTTATGCTGCCTGACCTTGAGCAGATCTGATCAGCTCTCTTTTCTGTCAAATAAGGATATTAATAATGCTTCCCTGTCAGGTTGTTGTGAGGATCAAATAAGATAAGCAATATGAAAACATTTTGTTCACTAGAAAGCTTTAGACAAAATTAGTTCTCCACTAAAAGGAAGTCAAGTTGCATTTGCCTTTTGAGATTGTTCTCCCGGGTCATGGTGCTACTGATTAATTCCCACCCCCTGCCTTTTCTCTCAGATGGTCAGGTTCACTTCCTTCTACTCTCTCTCACCTCTATTAACAGGAAAGCAGTTCTCTTTATTGTTTGGAGTTTTTGCAATTTGAGTTTTGCCTAAGGAAGAATGATTTTTAAAAATGGATCCAAAAACAAATTAATAGAAATAACTTCTGTACATTTTAGGGCCATGGGTTACAGTAAAGCTCATTCTTTGCCCTGGGCTGTTGTTTTGTGTTGAATTTGTTGAGTTTCTCATATGTGCACACACACACACACACAACATACACACACACACACAAACCTATATCCAATGCCCTGTTTACTATTCCAAATAGAATATCACTTTTGGCTATTTTAATTTCCACTATATTTATAAGTAAGATTTTTAATCACTTCTTTATTTTAACTAAGGATGTAAATAGTGAATATAGTTCAATCCTTTTGTTTTATAAATGAGGAAACAGAAGCCCAGAGACATTTCATGACCCAGTTTAAAAATCACCTTCTCCAATAAGCTTTCTAAGTTTTTGCTTCTCTCTCACATGCTCCTCTCTCCATCATAGAACTGGTTGGTGATAGATAGAACTAGATTCTGAACTCCTTATAGGAAGGAAAAAAGTCTCTGCATCCCAAGGACCTCTGACCTCCATGCAAATCCCAGGATTCTTCTGCTTCTGTCTCATTGGCCAAAACTGTGTCACATTACCACCTCCAGCCACAAGGAAGACTGGGAAAGAGTATTTAGCTACGCACATTGCCTCCCTAGACAAAATCAGGATTCTATGAACAAGGAAGGGCTCATGGATATTGAGTTGGCTACTCAGAGTGTCTGCTCTAGGAGCTGAATAAATATTCGTAGACTGAATGTCAGCATTAGGCATTCAAGGTTGATTGAGCAAACTAAGTTTACCATAGTGGTATAACAGGGGCTAGAACTTAGGTATGCTGAGCTTCAGCCTAAAGCTCTTTCTACTACCTATTACTATCTCGATATCATAAATTCAGTAATATGAGTATCTGGTTCTGCATTCTTTTCAAGAATCACTGTTCTCTCTCTGCAATATCTGAATTTCTCTAAAAGATATGTAACCAATCCTACCAGGGTTTTTCTCTCCAATTCCTCTGTAATATTTACCCAAATATCTCAGTAATAGGAATGTGACATTGATGGGAATCTAATAAATGTAAGATCTTGGGGGGAGGTTGCAGGGTTTTCCCAGTTTTTGACTTTACTTTCAGACTCAGATTTATTATGACAGGTAACTCTATCTCACCCAACATTACAGAGTTATTAATAACTTGCCCTGCTGAATAAATCAGAGACCCTGAAAAATGTGGAGTAAGCATTTGTTATGCACATATGGGATTTACCAAGTTTCCGCATTTGAAGGTCTAATATTAGGATTCACAAGTTGTGCAAGGCTTTGCAGAGAAAAAGACATTTCACGTCTTCTCAACTTTGAAAATAGGATATACGCAACGTGATTTTTAATAAATTACCAAGAAACAAGGTTTAAGGAAACTATAAGAAATACATTTCCAGGATAATTTCAAAAGCAGCAAATAAAATTAGGTGCAAGGATTTACAAGGACTAGTGGATCAGGAATAAGTAGACTGCACATTACTTTGGGCTCTGCTCATAATTACCAGTGTGACCTTATGGAACCTCAACATTTGGAACCTTCAGTTCTGTCACCTGTAAGAAGAAAGGGTTGTACCAGGTGATCTCAAACCAGGCCATGTCTAAATTTTGTAATTCTATTTCTTATGCACTGAGACCAAGATAGTTAATTTGTGGAGTTACATGCTGACCAAATCCTGAAAAGAGCATATTAACCTTTTGCCAGTGTTACCCTTGGATTTAAGGCCGATAATATTTAACACTTATTTATCATGGAATTATTATTATTATGGCACATTACTATTTGTTTGCAATTTACAGACTTGTAATCATTGGGAACATACTGTTTTGAATTCTATTCTTTTTTTTTTTTTTTACCCATTATATGCCAAGTTCTAGAGTGAATTCTATTCTTTTCATTTAATATTTTATAATAAATATTTGTCCATATTCCTACAGTCTTCATAATTATAGTTTTGATGATGCTATATTATTCCATTTGGTTGATACATCACAAATTTGGAGTAATCCTTCCCTTCCTCTCACACTCCACATCCAAATCCTACTGGCAATACTGTGAGATTACATCTAGAATCTGACATCTCACCACCTCCATCACAACCATCCTTGTCCAAACCATCATTATCTGTTGCCTGGATTAAGTTCATGGTCTTCTAGCTGGCATCTGTACTTGTATACTCCCCCACTACTGTGTGTATTTCACATACTGCTTTGGGAGAGATCCTCTCAGAACGTTGTCATTTCTTGTCCCTCTTCTTCCCAAAATTCTCCAATAATCTTAGTGCAACCAAGTCCTTCCAATGGGCTCCAGCTCTATCCAGGATAATACAAGAGATGCTAGATCACCATTGTTTTTTGTAGCTGAGTAGAACTCCATGGTATACATATACCACCTTTTATTAATCCACTCATGGATTGATGGGCACTTGGGTTGTTCCCACAGCTTTGCAATTGTGAATTGTGCTGCTATAAACGTTCTAATGCAGATGTCTTTTTTATAAAATGTCTTTTGTTCTTTTGGGTAGATGCCCAGTAATGGGATTGCCGGATCAAATGGTAGATCTACTTGTATCTCTTTGAGGTATCTCTGTATTACTTTCCACAGAGGTTGCACTAGTTTGCAGTCCCCACCAGCAGTGTATGAGTGTT
>VBSM01003169.1:24406894-24426725 GCA_008086735.1 Cheirogaleus medius | reverse complement strand
TTTCCCTGATGATTAGAGATATTGAGCATTTTTTCATATATTTGTTAGCCATTACCCTATCTTCCTTTGAAAAGTTTCTGTTCATGTCTTTTGCCCACTTTTTGATAGAGTTGTTTGATTTTTTCTTGCTGATTTTCCCGAGTTCTATAAAGATTCTAGATATCAGCCCTTTATCGGATGTGTAACATGCAAATATTTTCTCTGCAAATTTTTCCTTTGTGGTGTCTCCATATTATTTTCCACAGAAGTTGTACTATTTTGCAGTCCCACCAGCAGTATTTTTCATTTATTTAGAGCCTTCTATTAATACTAATACCACCAGGATCCACTAAAATGGAAAATCCATGCGGGCAGGGACTTTGTTTTGTTCACTGCTGTAGCCCCCATGCCCAGGACAGTAAGTGGTCAGTAAACATTTGTTTAATAAGTTAACTAAACCATTTGTTAAGTGTAGAATGCCATGTTATAAGTTTTGTGGTAGAACATTCAGGAGTGTTAGGAGATGAGGCGGTACAAAGAAAGCAGCAAAGCTCCCCGTGTGCTGTGCTAAAGCTTTGCATTTCATCATTGCCCAATCAGGAGCCATCAGCAAAATGACAAAATCATATTTGCATTTAAAAAATAAACTCTGCTAATAGTGGGGCAAATACATTTAACATGAATGAGATAGAAGGCAGTGAGAGAACTATTGCAAAAGTCCATGAAAGACAAATCATTAAAAACAGAATGATCCACCAATTCTACTTTTGAGTATAGAACCAAGAGAATTGTAAACAGAGACACAACGAGATATTTGCACACACATGTTCACAGCAGCATTATTCACAATATTCAAAAGATGGAAGCAACTCAAGTATCCATCAATAGATGAATAAATAACCAAAAAGTAGTATATATATATATGTATGTCTGTGTGTGTATGTATATATATATATATATACACACACACACATACACACACACACACACACACAATGGAACACTATTCAGCCTTAAAAAGAAAGGAAATTCTGACACATGCTACAATAAGAATGAAGCTTGAAGACATTATGCTAAGTGAAATAAGCCATCCACAAAAAGAGAAATCCTGTATGATTTCACTCATATAAGGTACCTGGAGTGGTCAAATTCATGGAGACAGTAAGTAGAGTGGTGGTCACCAGGGGCTGAAGAGAGGGCAGAAAGGGGAATTACCATTTAATAGGTACAGAGTTTCAGTTTTGCAAGATGAAAAAAGTTCTGTGGATGAATGATGGTGATGGTTGCACAACAATGTGATGTACTTTATGCCACTGTACCAAACACTTAAAAATGGTTATAATGGTAAATCTTATGTTGTATATATCTTATCATAACTTTTTAAAAAAGCCCATGAGAAAGCCTATGCAAGCCAGAGTCTGGGTAATGGAAGAGAAAATGGTCAGGACGGGACTGATTCAAGAGACATAAAAACAATTTGAAGCCACAGGATTTTGAGATCCACCAGTTGTGGGGAATGAGGACAAGTGAGAGGATGACTTCCAAGTTTCCAGTTGGATATCTAGAGTCGGCAGGGATGCCTCAACAGAAAAGGGAGGAAGAGGCCGGGCACGGTGGCTCACACCTGTAATCCTAGCACTCTGAGAGGCCGAGTCAGGAGGATCGCTCAAGGTCAGGAGTTTGAAACCAGCCTGCGCAAGAGCGAGACCCCGTCTCTACTAAAAATAGAAAGAAACTAATTGGCCAGCTAAAAATATATAGAAAAAATTAGCCGGGCCTGGTGGCACATGCCTGTAGTCCCAGCTACTCAGGAGGCTGAGGCAAGAGGATCTCTTGAGCCCAGGAGTTTGAGGTTGCTGTGAGCTAGGCTGACGCCACGGCACTCTAGCCCAGGCAACAGCATGAGACTCTGTCTCAAAAAAAAAAAAAAAAAAACTAAATCAGCTGGGGGGTGGAGGGGAAACATTTGATTTTTGGTGATGACTCAACTCTGCCAAGTAAGTTAGCTTACATCCACCTACTTAGCCCTGAGAAAACAAAACAAAGAATATAGCTGGTTTAAAATAAATGGTATCAGTGGTACAGACAATAGTTTTTCTACACATTATCCCTTCTCACCTTCTCTTATAACAGAACTCTGATTTTATATGGGCTATCAATATATACAACTAAAAGTCTACTTCCCCCAGGCCTCCCTTGCACTAGAAAGATATAAGTGGAAATCTTTGGGTGGGGCTTTCCAAAGAGCTCCTTAAGGAAAACTAACTCAGGAGGGTGGTGCCTCCCTTCTGTCCTATGCCCTTTCTCTTCTTCCTTTCTGGAAAGAGGATGTGATGGCTGTACATCCAGGAGCCATATTGGGCCCATGGAGCTACTTTGAGGATGGAAGTCATATGCTGAGAATGGCAAAGCATAAAATACACCCATGTCTCTAATGCCATCACAGAGATACCATACCCTTCTCCAAAGGGTTGGCCTACAGGATTCTTGTATGTGAGAGAATAAATCCTTGCTTGGTTGTAGTTGGGTCTCTGCTATTAGCAGCTGAACACAATTCCTAACTGCTATGTCATCTTATACATCTGACTATGAATTGCTATTCTGTTCAGGTCTGACTTTCTCTAAGAGCTGCCACTAAAACACTGCAATATTAAGAGCCCTGGAAAAGCTGTCTGCTTGAGACATAGACTTACCTGGTTGCTGATGCTGAAAATCCCTGGGATAGTGGCCAGAGCCTTGTTTTACCACTCATGATAAAGTTTAAGTTTCAAATAAGCTTTAGAGAAATGTCTCATGGACTAGAATTTATTCTCAGAGCCTGTCCTGGGTTTTGATCAGGGTAAGGCAGGAAGAGAATACAGATGAACATTGGGGGAGGGAGAATGAAAGGGAGAGGAGCTCCTGGCAGAGCCACGCAGTCAGGCACTGGGGCCCAGATGACACAGTCACCACCTTCTCAAGTTTGCCTTAAGGGTGGCCCAGGTAAGAGGCCCATAGTAAAACAAGTCATGTTTATGGAGCACCTACATTGTTTCCTTTAATCCTTACAGCATCCTTGTGCAGTTGGGTGGTATTATTATCACCCCCCATTTTACAGATGAGGAAACTGAGTCACGGAGAGGTTAAGTAAATGGGAGATCTGAAATTTGAACAAAAGTCTATCTCATGCCAGAGCCTTAGCTCTAACTAACGATAATTTTTAAAAATAATAATAATAGTCAACCTATATCAAGCACTTATCATGTACCAAGCATTTTACATGTATTAACTTTACCTCATGAGGTAGGTCCAACTCATGTACCCATTTTCTAGAAGAGGAAACTGAGGCAAAGAGAAGTTAAGGAACTCGCCCACAGTCCAAGCAATGGGAGACCTGGAATTTGTGTATCTCACTCCAGTGTATCTCACTCCAGAATTAATAAATACTGAAGAAAGATATTTATTTTTTTCTAACTTTTTCAAGGTCCCTCAATTTTTAATCTATAATATTAAAGATTCAGACTGTAAGGGACACCATGTTTCAGGACATAGTTTTCCAATGCTCTATTCACTGTTAGAAGCAAACACTGTAAAAATCTACTCATAAGGGCATTAATGACACTCCGAACCATGGTGATACCCATACCAAATAAGAGTATCACCCAAATAAGGTGATACCCTTATTTTACAAATTTGGAAACAAGAGATCATGTGACTTGCCCAACTACCATAAAGGAAACAAAATAATGGCTCCAGGCAAAAGCAGACCCACTGTTTCATTCTGGTGGGGCTTAGCAGCGAGTTGAAGGATGAAGTTCTTACCCATAATTCTGAGCTTCTAAAGGTCCCATAGACCTCGGATTTAAAGAAGAAACGTTAAAGATGAATCTTTCTCTCTCCTCCTTTGGACTAAAGGTTGGTTTTTCACTTCTGTGGAATTCCATCACCACCGTGGATCGCCTGGGAACAATGTCCAGGAGTCAGGGACTCAGGAGCCTGGGCCCCAAGTGCCCAGGACGGAAGGCGTGGTGGATCACCCTGACATCCTAGAACAAACACCTCGAAGCAAGGAGACGGGCAGAGTGGGACCAGCGCAGCGTTTCCAGCTTCATCAGCTGCTGCTCTTGGGCCCCGGGCATGTTCTCTTGCAGCTGACAGGCAAAGTCACTGAAGTGGATGGAGGACACAGAAGAAATCCTGAGCTGAGGTTGGAATTCACTTTCAGGTGCATGGGGACAGGCTCCCCAAGAGTGTCCTTGGCGTCTTCTCTTTGCTGTGCCCCTGAGGCGGATGAATTGAGTCTCCCTTCCTGAGTTCTGCAACAATTCAAGCTGGAAGGTCCTAAAAAGGAAACAGGCCTCTGATGCTGTGTTTAGAAACATCCCCTGGCTGCCTCCAGGCATCTGGTTACTTGAGGGTCAGCCCCTTGTAGTTCTACCATGCAAAATACCCCTATGAGTGGACTATCAATGCATATGTTGCTTAATGCTAATTTTCTTTTGCTTGGAGTCAACCTCGCTGGTTTTTTAAAAAATAAAATTAAAACAGCAGTGAGAAACCATTTTCCACTTTTCAAATACTTGAATTGTTTTATATATTAATAGTAAATGCTGAGATGTGGGGAAGGGACATGAAATGATTTCCTAATACTCAGAGGTGGAAATACAGATTGGCAAACAACCTGGCAAGAGCCACAAAAATATTCATATTACTTTTGACCCCCCTGATTTCATTTGGGAATTTATCCTAGGAAATAATTAGAAATGCAAACAATGATTGATATACAAGAATGTTGTAGTAAACGCCTTTTTTGAAATCTGCCCAGAGCAACTCCCACGCATAATCACCTTTGCAGAAATTCCCATCCCCTCGTGGTTCAAATGACATCTTCCTACCTATCCCAGTTCCCTGGCAGGAAGCAGGTTGGACACCTGCCCTAAACTGGACCTGTGAATGTTCCCACCACCTTGATCAACCATCATTTATTGGTCCAGAGATGGCCAGTTATTTTTCAAGTTGGATTTGTCTCATGTACCTGAAATAGTACAGATGCTAATTACAGCATTATTTATGATAGCAAAAGTTTGAGACACAAAATGTCTTCCAGTGTAGGATTGGTTAAATAAACTATGGTATGCCTGTTAATAGAATATAGTATTATGATTGCCATCATCAGCATCAAATGTGCTGGGTAATATCTTCATTTTTAAAAAAATCTTCCCTGTACCCTCCTTCCATCCCACACCCCCCCTCTCTCCTGCCTTTCCCCAAAACTCCTAGAAAGACTTATCTAGACTCACTGTCATCATGTGCCTCCTCCCATTCTTTCCAGAATCCCTTCTAATGAGTCTCTGCTCCACCAAAATCGCTCTTGTCACAGTCACCAATGACTTCCAGGTGGCCAAGCCCACTGGCCAATTCTCAATCCTCATCTTTCTAGACCTTATCAGCAGCATTTGACATAGTTGATGACTTTGATCATCTTGAAACTCTTCCTTCATCTGACTTCTGAGTCTCTACTCTTTCTTGTTCTCCTACCTCCTTGTTCATGCTTTCTTCGTCTTTTTTTGCTGGTTCCTTTTCATCCTCACTACTTCTAGACATTGTGGTACCTGGAAACTCAGTCCTCAGGTCTCTCCTGTTTTCTTTTTATACTTCTTTGGTGACCTCAACCTGCCCATGGCTTTAAATTCCGTCTATGTACTGATGACTTTCAAATTCTATCTCTGACGTGGGTTTCTACCCTGAATTCCTGCTTACTCTACTTTTGCATTTGGATGTCAAAATTGTCCAAAATTGAATTCTTGGTTTCCCCTACACCCTAACAGCCATCTTTGAAACATGCTTTCCCCTCAATCTTCCAATGTAAGTAAATGGGACTACCATTCAACTTGTTGTCCAGGCTCATACATTAATAGGAGCTGTCCCTAGATAATATTAATAGAATTACAGGTGATTTTATTTTTCTTTACACTGTTGAATGAGCAGCATTGATCAGAGGAGAAATCAGTCATGTTACAGAAGGGAAAAGATTCAGGAATAAACAATAAATATAGACTCTGTGAATTTAAGGCAACAGGTACAAGGCACAAAGACCTTGTGAATAAACAGGGAAAATAAGGAAGTAGAAAATGGAAACTAATGTTTGCATCCTTATGATTAAGAAAGTGAGCTTACCACGAGGAGCTAGCTTTGACCAAATGGAGAAGCAGGTCAATATGTGAGAGTGGCGATCGCAGTACTTGGTATTATCACATGAGCTTAACCACACCTTAAATTTGATCTGGGTTCTAGGCTGGGTGAGAATAATTCCCGAAACTCAGCTCAAAATTCCTTCTCTCTAGAATTACTCCTTAAGTAGCACAAAGAGTCTTAACAGGACAAGAGTACAGGAGAGTGGACTTGGCTCCCCATTCATCTCTTATCTCAGAGACGTGCACCTGAACTTAGCTCAGGCTGAGGGAAGTGTCTGCCAGGTCAGGAGAGCATGGCATTGCAGGCTCACTGGCTTCTAAAGCCCCAGCCATGACAGTGGCTAGGAACAACTGAAATGACCATATAAGGCAGCAACTCTGCTTCTCAGCCAGTCAGGTCATCTAAGCTTAAGGTCCCAATTTCAAGCCTTGAAATTCTGCACCAGGGTAATCTTCCACTATCTGCACCTGCACTTCAAGACCAGAAGTTTTCTGTTTCTGTCTGCCTGGGGGCTTTCTGTGGGCAAGGCTAGCGATGGAAATCTATATGAGTCAGGGTTCTCCAGAGAAAAAGAACTAATAGGATGTGTGTGTGTATATATACACACATAGAGAGAAAGATTTATTTTAAGGCCTTGGCTCACGTGCTTGTGGAGACTTGGTGAGTCCTAAATCTAATGGGGTAGGCCAGCAAGCTGGTAACTCAGGAAAGAGTTACAGTTTGAATTTTGCAATCTGCTAGCAGAATTCCTTCTTGCCCGGAAGAGGTCAGGCTTTGCTCTATGGAGGCCTTCAACTGATTGGATGAATCCCAGCCACATTACAGAGAGCAGCCTGCTTTACTCTATCCACCAATTTAAATCTCATCCAAAGAACACCTTCCCAGAAACATCCACAATAAAGTTTCACTAAATATCTGGGCACTGTGGCCCAGCCAATTTGGCACATAAAATTAACCATCACGACAACCTCACTTTGGTTATGGGATCTCTACTTTCTAATGAATCTCCATGCAAATGAAGTTCAAAGAACCACACATGGTTTAACTGGCTCTACCTTGGGGGAATGTCAGACAGACATTTGGGAAGGGTTTGTGTAGTAGAGGGGACACGTTGGAGTTATATATAAATGGCTTAAATTGAGCCTGTGCTCTTTGAAACTCCTGGGTTCCAAACAGTATTCTCTTTTCTCCAACCGACTTCAGATAGAATCTCCGTAGATGATAAATCACATAGAAGCATATCTGTGTTGTTCCACCTGCTCTTCCCATTGGCATCACTGCCTAGAAGGAACCTTGGAATAGAGAATGTAGCTCATTCACCTGTTGACGTGTGGACGTTAGCCAGGGGCCACAGCAACTGTAGCTGCATGCTGATTAGACTGCCATAGCCCAGTAAGGCCAAACAGACCTGAATATGCTCATGGGAGAAGAAAAAGAAAACAATACATACTTTGTTATCTTATTAATTTCCTGTGAAAATGTATCTTTATGTAAAAAATACAACAAAATATTTTTTTAAAATAACGAATTTGAAAAATACACTTGGAGGCCAGGCGTGGTGGCTCATGCCTGTAATCCTAGCACTCTGGGAAGCCGAGACAGGAGGATCGCTCAAGGTCAGGAGTTCAAGACCAGCATGAGCAAGAGCAAGACCCCGTCTCTACTAAAAATAGAAAGAAATTAACTGGACAACTAAAAATATATATATAAAAAATTAGCCGGGCATGGTGGCGCATGCCTGTAGTCCCAGCTACTCAGGAGGCTGTGGCAGAAGGATCGCTTGAGCCCAGGAGTTTGAGGCTTCTGTGAGCTAGGCTGATGCCACAGCACTTAGCCCGGGCAACAGAGCAAGACTCTGTCTCAAAAAAAAATATATATATATATACACTTGGAGAAGAGGAGAGCAGAGAGTGGGGGATCAGAAAATTAGAATATAAGCAGCAAAACTATGAAAGACACAAAAACAAATTTCAATCCCAATTACCATGATTTGATCATTATACATTATACATTATATTCATGTATCAAAATATCACATGCCCTCCATAAGTATGTACAATTATTATGTATCAATTTTTTTTAATGTTTGGGAAGATTCACCAATTAAAAAAAATTTTCGCCTCTCAAAAACTCTTTCCTCTGCCTCGCTCAAGTTTACCAGTTACACTTGACCTCTTTGTTCTTGAATTCCTGCCATTAATCTAACCTTGAATCTTGTATTCCTGGTGTTACCTGTTATTTCATCTTTAGCAACTATTTTTCTGAACTTAACCTATGACATTAAATCTGATTAATTTTATAATAAATGTTTATAGGGAAAGTCTGAGCCTTTTCCCCTGGTAGATGAGTGAAATTGCCTTTGTGATATTGATTTTTAAAAGTTATTTTGCCATCTCTTTTTTATAAAAGCATAAATTCAGGGCTGGCTGATCTGTTAGGGTTCACTAAGTTCAACTCTCTGGGGAT
The DNA here is from genome assembly GCA_008086735.1 of Cheirogaleus medius. NCBI lineage: Eukaryota > Metazoa > Chordata > Mammalia > Primates > Cheirogaleidae > Cheirogaleus > Cheirogaleus medius. Next base: position 24,418,106 of record VBSM01003169.1, on the reverse strand, counting down.
TAGGAAACTGAGGTCCAAAGTGGGTCAAAGACTTCTCAAGACCAACATCTTGTGCAGAGTTGAGCCTAGGCTCCAGCTCACCTGATTTCCAGGGCTCTCTCCAGTGCATCCCAGGGAGGAAAAGCAAGCCACGTCAAAGGGAAGACACAGAATCCCTTCCTGCTGACAGAGGAGGCACACGACTTCTTCCACATATTGCACGCTGGTTACTCTGGGAATTAATGGCTGCATTTGGTACTAAACAAAGTGGCTCACGTGGCGGGTCTAGCCCACGTGAAGAATCAGCAAAATAGAGACCTGAGCTTTCTGAATGATTATAAGAAGCAGTCCCTGAAGGAGTGAGACAAACACATTAAGCCCTTCTGCAAAGCCAATTTTGGGCAATGGTCTGATTGCTGGATAAATCACATCAGGAAATTGAAATGAGGATGGCACAAGCAGGGTACATTATAAGGTAGCAAACAGTTCTCTTTACCTTGGAGAAATCACGCTATGAGAAGTGGAGAGGAATCGTGCAGAATGTCCAGGGAAATAAGGAGAGACAAGGAGGAAGAAAAGAGCATATATGAGATACATAAATCAGAAGGATAAATGGATGCTAGAGGTGGTATAGAATTAAAAGGAAAGAAACTAGTAGCTAAAGACAGGGCTGAAAGGCCACAGAAGACTGCAAAGGAAACAAAAAAACCAAAAGTACACTTCCCTCTCAACGGTTCCTTGACTTGGTGATTTATTCATAATGTATTTTTTATGCCAGGTTAGACTGACATGATCACAAAGCACAGTACTCCTGTCCTCTCTCTTTGCTAGCTTACACTCAGAGAATGCAAATTAACATGACGCTAAGTAAAGCATGAGCAGGAGACTAAATTGCTGTCTAGCTATCAATCATTTACTGATGTATTCATTTATTCAAAACACATTTATTGAGCATCTAATATGTACCAGGCACTGTGCTAAGATACAGTAGTATACAAGATAGGTGTGGTCCTTGTCTTCATTGAGCTAACACTCTCACAGGAGAAAAAAAAGTGATGTACTATTATACAAAGCCACATAAAAGTGATTTAGGATATTAGCAATTCTACAGCTTGGGTGTCAGGACTATTTTGCTACATATAGCAGAAAACTTAAATAATAGCAACTTAAACAAATGGAGGTTTATTTTTCATGAGTAATAAGAAATGCAAGCAAATAGAGATTTAGTTTTCATGCACAGAGATACAAATATAGGCAGTCCAGAGAGGGTGCAACTCCCAAAAATGACATCCCTGCACTGTGGTAAGTGCAGAGATGTTGGCACTAGGCTTCCTGGACCGCTGCTGCTTATGAGTTCTACGGAATCTTGTTAAGTCTTGGCTCTGTTACTTATTAGACACTGGAAAACTTACTTAACCTCTCTCCAGTTCTCCAGTTTTCTTATCTATAAAGTGGAGATGAAAATAATAGCCCTCACCTCCTAGGCCTATTGAAAGGATTAATCGTTTAATACATGCAAACTTCTGGAATAGTGCAGTGAGCAATATGAAAGTGTTCTCGCAGTTGTGAATATTAGTGCCCTGCCAGCCTTAACATGTTGGATTTTGCCCTCATGCGTGGCCTCTCCTGGTCTGTCACAAGTAGCTGCTGCATCCTGAGGCATCATATAGTATTCTGGACAGGAAAAAGGAGAAGGAAATGAAAATGGCATGCCGGCTCAATCCTGCCCTTTGAAAAGCGGGAATACAAAAGCTTTTCTGGAAGTCCCACCCAGAAGACTTTGCTGTCATCTCACTGGACAGAGCTGTGCCTCATGGCCACACCTGGCTGGAAGGTGGAGAACTGAGGCTGTAGATGAGCTAAGGAGATCATAGGTGGGGGCTGGGGACTGGAATATGGGCACAGGATCAGCCAACAACAGTGTCTGCAGTGGCTTGCGTTCAGAGACAGCCAATGTTAGCATTTGACATATTTCCATTTTTTATGTGCACTTTTCCCCTTAATTACATGAATCAAGCTGGTTGGACTGAATAGTCCCCTTCTGTACCCAACTGAGTCCCATTTCTTCCACACAAGATAAGTCTCCCCAAGTTATTCACTTCCAACCATTCCAACCAAATCAATAATTTACTACATTCCTGGTTTGTATGCAGAGCTACGCCCTGTGCTTCAAGAGGGCCTGGAAACTTAGAAATGATGCCTGACCTCGCAGATCATACGATCTCTTCCAGTAAGAGGTGGCCTAAATTAAAGAAAGTATAAAAAGAAATCCGGCCTTAGGAATCAAGAACCTTAGAAATTTTTATACCTTGAACCTGGAAATTTCATTTCAAGACTACTCAATAAACAGCCAGAAAGACAGACAAAAATTACGTGCACAGAGATGTTGATTGACCACATGCTGTTTTCAATAGCAAAAAAGGTCACACAACTGGTTATTAAACCATCACAAAAATTGTGTTCATAAGGAGTTTTTAATGCTATGAGAAACATTATGGGTTTTCTTGTTATGGTTTTATGTTTATGTTTTTTATGTTATGAGACATAATATTATGAGAAAATGTTCATGAGATATTATTAAATTGGGGGTCAGTTTACAAGTGTGCTTCACCACTGTACAGTATGGTGGCCAAGTATATGGACTTTGGGGTCAGATAGACTAGTTCCAAGTTCCTTCTCTGCATCACACAGATTTGGGGTCCATTTACCTAACTTCTCTAAGCCTCTAAATCCAATATGGAAAGATGGGGAGGGGAGGGGAGAAGTCATAAGAGGAAAGACATACCTTAGCAAGGCACCGTAGTAGGAATGAAAGTAGAGAACCCCACCAAGACCATCCCGGTCAGCAGTTTTCATTCATTGTGTCCTCCACTTCCTTACATCAGAATTTCCACCCAGCTCTCTTCAGTAAGGCTTCTATAACCGTTCAGCCCGGAACACAGAACAGAAAATGCTTTTGTTGTGGTCACCAAGGACTTCCATGTTGCTAACTCTAATATTGCACTTGACCTCTCTTAGGTACCAGAGTGGTCAGTACCCCTTAAAGAAACTCTCTTTCATGTCTTCTCCTGACTCTTCCCTGAGTCCTCTCCATTTCCACTGCTGGCTTCTACTCACCTGCTCCATCCCTGAATGTGGGAGTGTTCCAGATCCCAGGCTTGGGCCTTCCCCTCCTATTTGAATGCTGCCTTTTAGGATGACTTCTGACTTTTCATCTTTAGCCCTGACATCTTCAATAAACCCCACACTCATTTACCCAGCTACCCACTCAACATCTCAGACATAGCAAGTCCAAAAGAGAACTCTTGATTTTCCCACTGAAAAATCTGCTCCTTTCCTAGTCTCTCCTGTCTTAGTAAATGACGCATTCATCCATTGAGTTGCTCAAGCCCCAAACCTAGGTTCCATCTTTTTTATTTTTTTTTTTTTTTTGAGACAGAGTCTCACTCTGTTGCCCAGGCTAGAGTGCCATGGCATCAGCCTAGCTCACAGCAACCTCAAACTCCTGGGCTCAAGCAATCCTTCTGCCTCAGCTTCCCGAGTAGCTGGGACTACAGGCACACACCACCATGCCCGGCTAATGTTTTCTATATATTTTTAGTTGGCCAATTAATTTCTTTCTATTTTTAGTAGAGACGGGGTCTCGCTCTTGCTCAGGGTGGTTGCAAACTCCTGACCTTGAGTGATCCTCCCACCTCGGCTTCCCAGAGTGCTAGGACTACAGGCATGAGCCACCACACCTGGCCTAAGTTCCATCTTTGATTCTTCCGTTCCTTCGAATCACTTCCTGCCCCCACCACATTTAATGTGCCAGCAATCCTTGCCAGCTGTAACTGCAAAATATATCACTTCCTCCCTGCTCTACCCTCTTCTACACTATCACAGACTCTTGCCTAGGTCAGTCACTAAACTGGTTTCTTAACTGGTCCCTGTTCCCATTCTTCCTCCTGCATTAGTTTCCTATGGCTGCTACAACAAATTGCCACAAACTTGGTGGCTTAAAACAATATAAAGGTATTCTCTTACAGTTCTGGATGCCAGAAATCCAAAATCAAGGTGTCAGCAGGGCCACACTCCCTCTGAAGGCAGTAGGGGAGAATTTGTGATGGTTCATTTTATGTGTCAATTTCTCCAAACCATAAGATGCCCAAATATTTGGTCAAACATTATTCTGGGTGTGTTACTCCTGCCTACTTACTGGGTGACAAAAAAACTGCTAGTTTTGAGTGGGGCTCAGAACAAGAGAAGGGACCCGCAGCAGGTCCAGGCTGCTGTGCACGCTGCTCTGCCACTTGGGCCAGAGGATCCAGCAGATCCAGTGGTGCCTAAAGTGTCAGTGGCTGATAGAGATGCTATGTGGAGCCTTTGGCAGGCCCCGCTAGGTGAACTGCAGTACAAGTCCTTAGGATTTTGGAGCAGAGCCCTGCCATCATCTGCAGATAACTGCTCTCCCTTTGAGAAACAGCTCTTGGCTTGTTCCTGGGCCTTAGTAGAGACTGAACACTTAACCATGAGCCACCAAGTTACCATGTGACCTGAACTGCCCATCATAAAATGGGTATTACCTGACTCACCACGCCATAACGTCTGGTGTGCACAGCAGCAGCACACCTTCATCAAGTGGAAATGGTACATACGTGATCAGGCCCAACTAGGCCATGAAGGCATAGGCAAGTCACATGAAGAAGTGGTCCAAATGTCCATGGTCCCCACTTCTGCTACACTGCCTTGTCTCAACTTGCGCAATAGCCTCATAAGGAATTTCCTGCAATCAGTTGACAGAGGAAGAGAAGACCTGGGCCTGATTTACAGATGGTTCTGCACAACATGCAGGCCCCACCTGAAAGTGGAAAGCTGTATCACTACAGCCCCTTTCTGGGACATCCTGGAAGGACAGTGGTGAAGGAAAATCCTCCCAGCAGGCAGAATTTGGGCAGTACACCTGATTGTTCACTTTGCTTGGAAGGAAAAATGGCCAGACGTGCAATTATATACCAATTCATGGGCTGGGGCCAATGGTTTGGCGGGATGATCAGGGGCTTGAAAGTAAAATGACTGGAAAATTGGTGACAGGAAATTTGAGCAAGAAGTATGTGGATAGACCACTTTGGGCAAAAACGAAGATATTTGTCTCATGTGAATGCTCAGCCAAGAGTGATTTCAGTAGGAGAGGATTCTAATAATCAAGTGAATAGGATGACCTGTTCTGCGGATACCAGTCAAGCCTTTTCCCCACCTCTGTCATTGCCAAATGAGCTCATGAACAAAGTAGCCAAGGCGGCGGGGATGGAGGTTATGCCTGGACTCAGCAACGTGCACTTCCGCTCACCATGGCCAACCTGGCTACAGCCACCACTGAGTGCTCAATCTGCCAGCAGCAGAGGCCAACACTGAGCCCCCAACATGGAACCATTCCCTGAGGCCATCGGCCAGCCACCTGGTAGCAGGTCAATTACATCGGACCCCTTATGTAATGGAAGGGACAGTGTTTTGTTCTCACTGGAATAGAAACTTCCTCTGGATACAGACTTGCTTTTCCTGCATGCAATGCTTTTGCCAAAACTACCATCTGTGGATTTATAGAATGCCTTATCCACCATCATGCTATTCCACACGGCATTGCTTCTTGACAAAGAACTCACTTCATGGTAACTGGAATGTGACAATAGGCCCATGCTCATGGAATTCCCTGGTCTTAGCATGTTCGCCACCATTCTTAAGCAGCTGGCTTGATAGCATGATGAAAAGGCCTTTTGAAGACTCAGTTACAGTCCAGCTGTGTGGCCATACCCTGCAGGGCCAGGCAAGGTTCTCCAGAGGCTCTGCATGCTCTGAATCAGCGTCCAGTACCTGGTGCAGTTTCTCCCATAGTCAGGGTTCACAGGGCCAGGAATCAAGGGGTGGCAATGGGAGTGGCACCACTCACTGTCACCCCTGCTGACCCACTAGCAAAACTTCTGCTTCCTGTTCCCACAACCTTATCCTCTGCTGGCCTAAAGGTCTTAGTCCCAAAGGGAGGAATGCTTCACCACCAGACACAGCAATGATTCCAGTGAAGCGGAAGTCAAGGCTGCTGCCTGGCCACTTTGGGCTCCTCCTTCCTCTGAATCAACAGGCACAGAAGGGCATTGCCGTGCTGGCCGTGGTGATTGATCCTGCCTGCCAAGGGCAAGCTGGACTAGTGCTTCCCGGTGGAGGCAAGGAAGAACAGGTCTGGAATACAGGCGATCCCTTAGGATGTCTCTTACTCAGTATTACTGTGCCCTGTGATTAAGGCCAATGGAAAACTGTAATAACCTAATCCAGGCAGGACTACTAATGGCCCAGACCCTTCAGGGATGAAGGCTTGGATTGCCCACCATGTAAAGAAACGTGATCAGCTGAGGTGCTTGCTGGAGGCAAAAGAAATATAGAATGGATAGTAGAAGAATGTGGTTGTAAATACCAGCTATGATCCCATGGCCAGTTACAGAAACAAAGACTATAGTTGTCATGAGTATTTTCTCCTTATCTTGTTATGAATGTTTGTGTGTATGGCAAATATCTTTGTTTTCTTTCCTCTCTTATTCCCTTACCATGCAATATAAAATGTATTAACTTTATATTATATTATTAATATTTAAGCATCATTAATTTTACATCATCATATTTAAGTTATGGAATGTCAAGGAGAAGAGTAAATGTCCGTCAAGGACTTTACCTCTTCTTCTAGGGAAGTACATTTTTGGTTGTACGAAGGATAACTATATCATGTTAAACAGAATTATGACCTAGTTACTGTCTTCAATTGCAGATTAAGTATGGTTTAATAAGATGTTGACAAGGGGTAGACATGTGATGGTTAATTTTATGTGTCAACTTGACTGGACCATGGGGTGCCCAAATATTTGGTCGCACGTTATTTTGGGTGTTTCTGTGAGGGTCTTTTTGGGCGAGTTTAACATTTAAATCAATGGACTGAATTAAAGCAGATTGCCCTCCCTAACATCAGTGGGCCTTACTCAATCACTTGAAGGCCTACATGGAGCAAAAAGGCTGACCCTCCTGCAAGTAAGAGGGAACTGCCTGATTGTTTTGGAGCTGGGACCTTGGGCTTTTTTCCCATGATTTTGAACCTCAACTGAAACATTGGCTTTTCCTGGGTCTCAAACCTGGTAGCCTTTGGACTGAAATTACAGCATCAGTTCTCATGGTTTCCAAGTTTTTAGACTCAAACAAATTATGCCATCAGATCTCCTGAATCTTCAGCTTACTGACTGCAGATCTTAGGACTCGTCAGCCTTCATAACCAAGTGAGCCAATTGCTATAATAAGTAAACAAGCAAACATACACACACACACACATCTGTTGGTTCTGTTTCTCTGGAGAACCTTGACGAATACAGAAATCCTCCTTGCTTCTTCTAGCTTCCGGTGGCTCCAGGCATGCCTCAGCTCAGCTTGTGGCTGCATCACCCTCATCTCTGCCTCCCCTTTCAAAATGCCTTCTCCTCCTCCATGCCTTCTCCTCTCTTTCTTTTTATAGGGATATTCGTCATTGGATTTAGGGCCCACCTAGGTAATCCAGAATGACCTCATCTTGAGATCCTTAATTATATCTGCAAAGACCCTTTTTCCAAATAAGGTCACATTCACAGGTTCTAGGGATTAGGACGTGGGCATATCTTTTTATGGCCACCATTCAAACCACTACATCTCCCTACAGCCTATTCCCCTTTCTTAGGGAGAGTGACTTTGTATAACATAAATCAGTCGATGTCACTCCTCTGCTCCTTATAATGTTCTAGTGGCCTTCCTTTGTACTTAGAAACAAACTCAATTGATGAGTATAGCCTACAACACCCTACACACTGTGGCCCCTACATACTCCTCTGACTTTACCTCTGTCTCTCTGAGCTCTGGCCAGGCCACACCAGCCTTCCGTCAGTTACCAGAGTTCTAGCACCCAGTGCCTAGAACAGTGTCTGGCCACAGATGGGCACAGCATAATAATAATAATAATAATGCTAAGATGAATGCTTTTCATTGTATAGTGTTGTGTTGTTTACAAAGCAATTCCAAGTATGGTGTTAGAGGTAGAGTGGGATATTTTTTGGCTATCCTAGAGGTTGAGATTCAAAACTGAGGATAAAAGGTGCTAGATGCCCCATATTCCAAGCTCACGGAGCCTTCCAGAAGCCACTAGCCATTGAGATCATCTATCTTTCTGCAGGGCTTTCTGAAGAGGCCCCAGAACTGATCCAAATACCTCCATCTACTATCATTCAACCCTCATGTAGGACTCAATGTCTGTAAGAGAAATAGGGATAGAAAAAGATCATTGGCCTTAAAGGAAATGCAGTATTTGTGGTAAGAGGACCCTCCCCTAAGCCATGAAAATCTCTTATGATGCTGTGTGCTATGGACTGATTTTGTTCCCCTAAAATTCACATGTTGAAGCCCTAACTCCCAATGTGATGGTATTTAAAGATAGGGCCTTTAGGAGATAATTAGGTTTAGATGAGGCCATGAGGCTGGGGCCCTCGTGATGGGGTTAGTGCCCTTATAAGAAGAGGAAGAGATACCAGAGAGGTTGCACTCTGCCATGTGAGGACACAGTGAGAAGGCAGCCACCTGCAGGCCAGAAAGAAGGCCCTCACCAGAACCCAACCATGCTGGCACCCTGACCTCAGACTTCCACTCTCCAGAATTGTGAGAAATGCATTTCTGTGTCAAGCCACCCAGTCTATGGTATTTTACTATATCTCAGCCTGAGTTAAGACATTAGAGGTGCTTGCAAGAAGAAGAACTTCCCATTCCCTAGTGGGTTGTTTGATTACCTCTGGTACCTGCCGGGCCCACTATCAAGCTGTCCCCAAGCATACCATGGTGAGAGAGAGCTCTTGGAAAATGTTCTAGAAGCCCAAAAACATAGCCCATAAACCTTTTTATTCTTCTCTTCACTATGGGTAAGAAGAATGGATGCTTGAAGTGTGCAGTCTTGGATTTGGGGCCTTGGGAAGCAGCCTGTTGCTCACTTAACTGTTACTGAAGATGGGTGTCTGGGTGGAATGGCCCACACCCAGAGGTCTGGAAGCATCGACGGTGAGGTGTGGTATGGCTGGGAAGAAGGCAGGGAAAGCCCACTCCAACCTAGTTCTCTGTGGCCTTTAGAGGGCACAGAAGAGGAACTTGGAAACTTCTGTGTGGGTGAAGCAATACCGAAGTAAGGAGAGGAGCAGGAGTTTTGAGCAGCCCCAGTGACTACTAGGCCAAGTGACGGATGCCAGCCAGGGAAAGCGGCTGGTCCTCAGTGAAGAATGAGCCAAAATACTGCCCCAGGGAAAAACCCACACACACCTGCAAGGAGACCACCACTCCAGCAGAGGGCGCTGGCATCAGCACAGACAGAACCAGAGGGAAGCCAGGCAGCGCCTTTGCGCTGCCCCTTGTGGGCAATCACAGAACGATACCTCTGCCTCCGCTGGCCGTCCTCCGTGCCCTCGGTTATATAAGGGCCCAGGGACAAGGTGCAGGGCAATTATCTCACAGCTGTATCTGGTCTTCTACTCTGAGCTTCCAGGGCCCCCAAAAAAGTGATCGCCTGGGGCCAGGAACACAGCTTTTAATCAAGCTTGATATTGAGGTCATGAAAATGAACAGAACTGTGTCTTAAACTCTGAAACAAGACTGCCCGCATCACGAGGTGACTAGAAAATTATTAAAACTGTCAAAGATATCACCAAGGCAGCATCACCCAGGGGAAAAGAGCCATACAACATGGCACGATTGGAAGCAATGATTGGGAAAAATAAAACTGCTTCATAATTATGATACCCCAAAGGATTGAGTGATTGCACACACATACTATTATAAATTTTAGCCTCAAAAATCAGTCTGTGAAGTTAGTTGTTATTATCCCACTATAAAGGTGAGAAAAGAGAGACCGAAGAATCCTGTTAAATGATTTGTCCAAGGTCACAAAACTAATAAGGAGCAGAACCAAAAGCTCAACTAGAAGTCCAGTGGTCTTTTCAGTAGCAACAAAATCACTATTACCTTTTATTAAGCGGTTACAGTGGAAGCTGATTCTGAACTAAGGACTTTAGAGTGCTTCCTGCAATCCTTACAACTCTCCTGTGAGGCAAATTTTCCTACTTTCATGTTGCAGGTGAGGAAGCTGCCTCTCTTGTCGTGGGTGCCCAGCACACCAGTCTGCACGGCGCTGTGTATGTGGGCTGGTAAGACACAAGTCCTGCTTTCTGTGGCTCACAATAGCGTTGTGGCAACATACAGCCAAGTCAAAGCTGAGTCACAAATCAAAGTAGAGCAAGTATTATTAAGTAGCAAATGAAAGACATGATCTATAGGGAATGTGGACGTGGAGATGGGCTTCATTGCCCACGGCTTCAAAAAAGAAATGACATTTTTACTGGTCTTAAAAGATTGTCCAGGTTTGAAAGGCTAATCCTGGAAATAGTGAGATGGGGCCCTAAGAGGTAGAGTAGGGAAAGGCCACAAAAGTGGATTCCAGGGACACCAAGTACTCTAGTCTGGCTCAAGATCACTCTTCAGGAACAGTAAGCCTTTACTACATGCTAGAACTTTCTCCTTATCCCTTCTCTCTCCATCCCTCCAAACTCCCTACACCTGACTTATTCCTAACTCATTTGTTCAGTTTCAACTTGGACGTCACTTCTACCAGGATGCCTTCCCTGACTCCTTTCATGGGTTTGCACTGCACTTTGCACTGTCTCTCTCCCCTGTTTTGCCTTGTAATCCAATCGCTTGTTGCTTGCCTGAGTCCCCCGCCAGTCTCTAAGCTGCCTAAGGAAGACCGCATGGGTCTTGTTCACGATCAGTGTCTAGAACACTGAATGAGATCCAAAACAATATTTGTTGAATGAATGTCTGACTATCTATAGGTCTCTTCACATGCTGGGCTAAGGAGTTTTGACTCCATCCCCAAAGCACTAGGGAGTCATTCAAGATTCTAGAGCAGAGGAGTGACGTATTAATCAAATAGAATTTCTAAAAATAAAGTTATTTTGGAATAACTTGAAATCTGTAGAAAAGTTGTAAAGATAGCACAGTGCACTCATATACCCCTCACCAGTTTTCTCTGTTGTTAACATCTTACATTTATCATGACTAAGAAGGTAACATTGTTGTTACTATTAACGAAACTGTAGGACATTATTTAAATTTCTTTTTTTTTTAATTTTTTTTATTTTTATTTATTTATTTATTTATT
>VBSM01003169.1:24391678-24406794 GCA_008086735.1 Cheirogaleus medius | reverse complement strand
CGCCCTCCAGGACATTATTTAAATTTCATCAGGCCTTTTTTTTTTTTCATTAACGTCCTATATCTTTTCCAAGATCCAATCTAGGGTGCCACAATTTTGTTTTTAAAGAGAACTGACAGGGGTAAGCAGCCACGGAAAGAGACTCATGGTGAAGAGACAGTTGATAAGAATTGTTAAGATCCAGGTTTAGGGACCTCACCTAAGGAGATGACAACAGGCATGAATGGGTGAGCGGGAGGACATATTGATTAAAAAAATCTTCATTTGGTAAGAATTTAGAAATAATCTATTGATCTCCTTGCTGTTCCTAAAATTCAACGCCTGCTCCTGACTCCGGGACTTTCTCAGTAAGGCTTTCTCTGACCCAGTTTTTATACTGTCCCTAACACTTTATATCTCTCTTTTCCTGCTTTGGTTTTTTTTTCCCCCCTCCTTAGCATTCATCACTACATACTAAATAATTGACTTATTTGTTCTATTTATTTTTGGTTTCCTTTATGAGTGATTCTGTCTGTTTTGTTCATTTCCATACTCTGCAGCCTAGAATGTTTCCAAGCACACAAGGAATCCATGCTAAAAGGACTAGCCGATAGGGACTCTAGGATTTTGAATCTGGGTGATGGTGGGAAATGGTGGTCTGGTTGGCAGAAATGAGATGCTTAAGAAAGTTAGCTTGGAGACAAAGACTCAGTACCTGACATCTGCCATAAGTGCCGCAAAGGTGACGATCATCAGTGTAAGGAAAGAGGAAGAAAACCCTAGATGTTGAATGTCCCCCACCCACGGTCAGTGAGCTCTGCCTGAACCAGTCTCCCACCAGTGGAGAGCCATCGTCTCCCCACACACTGCTGGTGTCATTTCACTCTCCACTGTGCCCCACAGTGTCCAAGCACTGGACACAGAGCAAGCCCACTGAGGCTCTTGTCCTGGCTGGGCTGAGAACTACCTAGATGACTTTGAGTCCTTCATTTCAGTCTCAACTTCCTCATCAAAAAAAATGAGAGTGCTGGAAATGATTTCTAAGGTTTCCCCAAGCTTTACAGATCCTGTGATTCCAGGACCAAAAGACTGTAAGCTAAACCATTACGTGAGAGGTCCTTCCTAACCTTCACAGTCTGCGATTCTAAGAAGGGTACAATGTGGCCATCCTTATGCTCAAACAGCCATGCAGAGCCTGACAACCCAGGTGGGCCAAAGAGAGGCCCTCTAAGGTTGTAGAGCAATGCTGTTTCCTTCAGGATGATGCCTGAGAAAGAATGGCATTTTGCTCTCTAGCCTGAATTTGTTGTCCCTGCGTTTGGTAATCTCATTCTTAGAGTGCCACCTACTGGTAAAGAGCTTTTCAGCCAAAGATAAAATGTGCAAAAAAGTGTTGATCTCTTTCCCTAATCTTGAGCTTTAATGGGTGTGTTTCAGGAAAGAGTGTCAGGTTCATATTTAAAAACAAGCCCTCTCCCATAGAGTGGCTTCTATAACAGTGTAAATATTTAGAAAGAAAAAGGAAATGGAGCTTTGCAGGCCTTATTCTGTATTTATAACGAACCAAACCTTTAATTTGGTCTGCTTCCTTATAAGGGATCGATCCCTTGCTTAATAAAGCAAGCATTTTCCTGAAAGGCCAAGCATGTTAACCAAAGCTGAATTGAGAGATTTACATTTTAATTGCACTAAGGGAGATCACCGCTCTAAAGAGTCCCAAGGGTAATCCTTTACTAAAGCAAAACAATCACTGCATAATGTTTGCTTTAGTAAGTTTAGCCTCTCATTTATTTTGTTTTAAATCTAGGCCCACCTGTTCTAGTGACAGGGGTTCTGGGCAATTTTAAATGACAGCCTTTAGCTCACACTCTCTTTAAAAACAAGCCAAATACACTCAAAACCCATTTTGAGCTGGCAGTGAGGCATGTGTAAGAGATTATTTATGATGTGCTACACCAGCCTGGATCTGGTGGGGGGGGGGGGCAGGGAGTGTGGGGGGGGACCTTCTCTTATCTTTCCCAGAAACCTCTGCCCAGGATCCCTGGCTTGTCAAATGCTGTCCTTAGCAACTACCACTCTAGGGTGCTTGAAACCATTGTTTAGACTCTATTATGGTTTTGCTACTAGCCCACCCGCCAAAGAGCAGAATTTAGTATAAGACAGACTTCAGGGGATTCATTACTGTAAGACAAAAAAGGGCCTATTTTAAAAGGATTAAATTCTGACTTTGTTGTAGGCCAGGAGGGGAGAGAACGATGTAATGAGTTCAGAGCACCTGATAACAATCTGTTCATATCAAGCAGGATAACTTAAGTTTTCCAGGCTGAGTCCTTAAAAAGATAGTTTTATATTTTTTGCCAGGAAAATAAAGTTCTGGGAAATCTAAAGATGGAATTAAATAGTTAAAAGCTTGGGTGCTAAGGTCAGAAAGAACTGGATATAAATCTCATTCCTGCCTTTTACTCAGTCGTTTAAAATTCTCGGTAAGTTACTCATCTTTGTGGCTCAATTTTCTCAGCTACACAATGGGATAATAAGAGCATTTACCCTGTTGGGCTGTTGTCAGGATTAAGTGTGATGCACAGCATTAGACACCTAATAAGGGCTCAGTAAATGGTAGTGATCATTACTAATAAAATGTAATCGTTTTTTAGCCAAAATTGATAAGGAGATTAGATGCCCAGACTGAGGCAGTGGAAAGGGGATTGGATCGGAAATCAGAAGACCTTAGATTTTAATCTCAGCTCTGTTTGGAACTTACCCATGTGACTTGGGGCTAGTGCAGTTGGTTCCCTTTGGACCTCAGTTTCTTCATTTATTAGATACAATCTCTAGCGTACTTGATGCTTTTCAACTCTGAAATTAAATCAACAAGATCTGTTACTTTAAAAATGGTTTTAAAGTTCTGAGTAATGGAAATATATTATTATAAAAATGATTATTCTGAGGTTAAGAAAAACATTTCAATCAAATCTTTTTTTTTTTTAATCACATCTTTAGGTGGAATATTTTCCCCCACATTACAGCTGTCATAAATATGAGGACATTTGAGAGCACAAAGACTTCCTTGTAGATTGGTAGTAAAGGTTCGATGTGAAATGAGGTCAGGGGACAGCAGAGTGTGAACACTGACGGCAGAGCAGCACGGAGCCCTCTGCAGACTTTGTCAGGGCCTCTCTTGATGGGCCTGGGACAATTCCAAGGGTTTAGCACGTCGGCTTCAACTGCCCATTGAACTGAATTGTGTCAAATGGAGGAGCTGCTTGTAAAATAAGCAAATATCCCCCAAGGATGAGATTTCAACTAATACATTGTACTTTTCAAACTGCTGAGTACAACATGTGGGAAAATGACCTATAATCAAATCAGACTGCCAATGTGAGGTCGGCCCAGAATGGAAGTGATTTTGGATATACAAATCAAATTTATGACTTGTCTTAGTCCACCGGCTTTTATTGATTCTTTGGCTAGGTTGGGGAGAGGTAGAGTTAATGTAGCTAGTCTGAAGGCTGCTGGCCTGCTGAGCAGTGGAATTCTCTTTTCCAGAAAATTTAACTCCATCTCAACAAAGAAACAATCCAAGGGCAAGACCCTTAGGAATCATATAAAGCCAAGTTGTAGGTATTATATATTAACCTTTGACAAGCAAAGCATACTGGAACTAAGGAATTTTCCAATAAAATATAATATTTCCTTTACTAGGGAACTTATTTGATTGGCTTTGTTTTGTTTTAAAAATAAGTGAATTGTATTCAAATGGAATTGCTTAAGACTGAGAACTACTTTTTAGGTCAGCTCAGAAAACCAATGCCACGCATTTTTATTATTAAACTAAAATTATATAAAGGACAACTATAACAACAAAACAAAGGTTTCCCTTAATCTCCGAGCCCAAAGAGAACCATGAGTAATACCTTACAGCATTTTTTCTGTATGTCTATATGTAGATGTGAATAAAATTAGGATAGAATCTATGACTTTTTAAATATCTATAAAGAAAATTCTGACATGATTTGAAAATCAAAAAGAGTGCTGAGAAATGGATATTATATAAGTTAGAAAACTAAAACTTAACAATACTTGAAACTCAAGTGGGCAATTGACTGATATTCTGGAGTAGATTATAATTTTAGAAAACAAAAATAATTTGTAATTTAAAAGATGTACTCTTCTTTTCAGAGATATCTTTTTTCTGTCAAATTTGTATATTTTGCAATTTTTTTTTTGCTTCTTATCTCTACAACAGCAGCCTGAGACCATTTATTTATGTCCTGTACATCTTTTTTAGTTCCCCCATTATTGGAAAGAGACTTGAAAGCACTCCCCAAAGTGTAACCATAAAGATTCTCATTAAACAGGCGAAAGTTACGTGTCTGAATACATGCCCTGAGACTGAAGAGATTATATTGTCAATTGAGAATAAAAGGTCGTAACTAAAACTGATTGAATATAAAGAGATACTACAAAGATCTTCTGTGTATCAATAACTTTTAAATGAGTCTGTGATTTGCTATCTTAAGGTTCAAGGACTCTGTTTCTATCAAAGTAGCCATGTTATCTATGGATCTCGTACGGGATTGGGAGAATACATTTCATTATGCGACTCATAACTATATTATGTGCTTAGAGCTGTATACTTTGTTGTCATGTGAAACTCACCAGGTTCTCAAGTACCGTCTACATAAAACACATACACGACAATCCAAACCAAAAGATAGCCATGCTTTAGAAACACAACTTAGCAGATGGGAGTCTATTGTGTCAGCATGGTTCTGATTCATAGGGAGAGAATTTTTGAATCTGAAAAAGAATTGGGGTGAAATGGGTTCCGCTGAATATCTAATAAATAATAAGTGCTAGCGTGCATTGAGACGCTTACATGAATTAATTTATTTAATCCTGACAATAGTCCTGTGAGGCAAGTCTGTTAATCTCCCCATTGTACAGATGAGAAAACTGGAACATAGCTAGTAAATGGCCAAGCAGGATTAGACCCCAGGAAGCCTGGCCCAGAGTTGATGTGTTTAACAGGACTCTCTCTCTTAACTCTTCTCATCAAAAAAAGCAAAGATTCACTAAGGTAAATTCCAGGTTCTCCCCCTGGTGCTTAGTCTCTTTAACTCAGACATCTTTCAAATTATATCCATTTGAATATAATTCACTTATTTTTAAAACAAAACAAAGCCAATCAAATAAGTTCCCTGGTAAAGGAAATATTCGATTTTATTGGAAAATTCCTTAGTTCCAGTATGCTTTGCTTGTCAAAGGTTAATATACAATACCTACACCTCCAAGTTCAGTGTCCTTGCTTCCCTGGAGAATTTCCCTGGTTCCTGAGGCTGCATTTGGTTCATTTTCTTTACTTGCCCTTCTGGTATCATCTATTTCAACCAACATAACCCAAATTATAATTTTTGGAAATTACTCATGGAATTAACTGTCCTCCCCTGTAGAATTCTTCAAGAGGGCAGGGAGTGTGTCTCTTTTGCTCACCACTGTAGTCTCAGTACCAGGCACAGAGTAGACACATGATAAATCTTTATGTATGAGTAAATAAATAAGCATATCATCTCTGTCATTGATCATGGGAGATGATAGAGGAAATATGGCCTGTGTAATACGAAGCATGCCACGATGTGGAAAAACATGATGTTATGAAAACAATCAACCAAAAAGCAGGCAGCCGGCCCAGGAACAGAGATCAGATATGACATCTGCTGGTGGTTCTGTGTATAGAGGAGAGGCTGGTTCTCAAACAGAAAACGCATGACATGGCCCACTCCCTGGCTGCCAGCACGTATTCATTCATCCAGGCTGTCAACCTTTACTGGGCTCTCACGTTGTTCTGTCCTCAAAAAGGTATGACATAAAATAGAAACCATCGTTACGAGCCTGACAAATTCTGGCTGCAAACCCTGGAAGGAAAAAATAAAATAAAAATAAAAAGTCAGTTCACTTACACCAACATCAAAGCTAGCTGCAATCTGTCCATGCTTTATGTTGTCTGTCGGGCTTTACAAAAAGAAGCCAACAAGCCTCAAAGACTTGTTGATTTAGTAAAAATAGTATCTCTATTTTATCATGGGCTTCTAATGAGTATCGCTTATATTTATTAATTTGACCTTGTTCATTCCATTTGGAACCCTGGACTTGTATTTTAATTCCAGTTTAGATTGTTTATTCACTGAACACATTTTTATTTTTATCGAAGGCTTATTATATGCCAAACACTGTGCTAGTATCTGGGACACAAAAGCAAACAAAATAGATCCAACCTCACTTCATAGTGTAGTCTAGTGAACAACACTGATGTGGTAATAGGCACTTGCAAAAATGAGAGAGACTTATGGCTCCTGCATTCAGGGAGGTTTTTTAATCCCTTACTTAAATGGTAAGCAAAACTAGATATATATGTGTATGTGCATTTTTCACCATTTTCAGCAGATTCTTAATCATCTTCAATGTAACGGTTGAGATAAGACAAAACAATTATGCATGCAAAAGTCACCAACATAAACACACCATCCAGCTCAGCTATTTTGAACTAGATGTACCATGTAATTGGGGCCAGGCAAGGGCAGCTATGAATTAGTCCCTAAAAGGTCTGGTTTGGAAATTCTATGTAGGGACTATTCAAAGAGAACAAAAAGGTAGGTGTTATAGATTGCAGTTTTGTTCTCCAGCATTCTCTCCTCCCTCCGTGTGATATAATGATGCTTCCACACCTCCCTGACAGCAGGCTTGGTCACATGCCTTGCTTTGCCTAACAGACTGTACATAGAGGTGTCCTATGCCTCACCCAAGCAGAAGCTTTCTAGGAGTTCTGCATTACTCTTCTCCTTCTGACACAAAGCAGACCTGTCCCAGGTATGGCCTACTCCTTGGGCCTAGGCTCCAGAATGAAAAAGGCATGGAGCAGAGCTGACCAGTGAGTATCATGTAATAGGAACAGGAAGTAAACGTTTGTGGTTGTAAGCCATGGAGATTTGGGGAGTTGTTTGTTATTGCACGTAACCTAGCAAGGGTAGACTAGATCAACAAGTTTCAGAGTCACCCAGTGGGATTCAAATAGAGGCTTCAGGGGAGATACAGAACAAACATAGAATAAACACAACTTTCTAGAGCAAGCCAAGAAATTAAATGCAAGAGAAGTCATTTATAGTCAAAAGAACAAAGTGAGATTTGAAAGATAATTTGAATAACCATGAACAAGCTTGATGTAATGTCTCTTGAGAGTACATTAAACCTAAGAACAGAAAAGTATGCATTCTTTTCTTTTTATATATAATATCTTTTTAGAGATGGGGTTCTCACCTACCCAGGCTGGCCTCGAACTCCTGGACTCAAGCAAGCCTCCTACTCAGTCTCCTGAGTAGCTGGGACTACAGGTGTGCACTACCTCACCCAGCTCATTCTTTTCTAGCTCCATGGAATAATTTATGAAAAATGACTTGTGTTGGGAGGCTGAGGCAGAAGGATCGCTTGAGCCCAGGAGTTTGAGGTTGCTGTGAGCTAGGCTGATGCCATGGCACTCTAGCCCAGGCAACAGAGTGAGACTGTCCCCAAAAAAAGTACTTGTGTACTAACCAGGAAATAGTTTCATCAAAGAATTGATAACCCCAGTCTCTGCCTACAATACAATTAATTTAGAAATCAATTTTTAAAATCAAAATAATCGTACATTTAGAAATTTAAAACATATTTCTAAGTAGCTCATGGAAGGAAGAAATCATAATGAAAATTAGAAAATACTTAGAACTGAACAATACTACTATTTGTCAATATTAGTGAGATATAGCTATGGGAGTATTTGGAGGGACATTTATAGTTCTTTAAATGCATGTATCACAAAAGAATAAAGGCTAACAATTAATTAGCTAAGCATCTAACTTTAGAAGTTAGAAAAAGAACAAATAAACCCAAAGAAAGTAGAAAGAGAGAAAGAATAAATATAAGAGCTGAAAGTCATAGAGAATAAGCACAGCACAGAGAGATTCAACAAAACTAAAAGTTGTTTGGTTTTTTTCCTTATGAATTCTGTTTTTTTCCTTATGAATTCTAAAAAAAGTTTGGTTTTTTTTAAGACTAATAAAATTAACAAATATCTGGAAAGACTAATTAAGAAAAAAAGGACAAACAAATACTATTAGGATAGCAAAAGGAATATAATTAGATACTAAAGAGCTAATTAAGAGGATATTACAAACAACACTGTAATGACAAATACCTAGAAAAATATAACTTACCAAAACTGCCTCTAGAAGAAATTTAAAAAAAAAAACCTTAACAGTCATATAACCTTTAAAGAAGTTAAATAATTATTATAAAATACACAAAAAATACCATGCCCATATAGTATCATGAGAAGATTTTATCAAATATTTAAGGAACAAATAAAACCAATCTTAAACAAACTTCTAGGTTAAAGAAATAGAGGAAATGCTTTTAGAAAACTGATTATAGACGTTGGGAGGGAGGGAAAACTAATTATAGCTATGAATAAAAAAATAAGATTCATCATCACAAAGTTGATTTCATTCCAGGAATTCAAAATTGGTTCCCCTTTTGTAAAAGTTTTAATATATTTCAGTCATAAATTAAGGGATAAAAATCCTATGATCATCTCAACAAATGCAGAAAAACAATTTAATAAAATTAAACATTAAATCATGACTTTGAAAAACATTATTTGCAGCAAAATAGAAGAAATATAAGAAATCTTCTCTAATTTAATAAAAGTTATCTAGAGAAAGGAAGCCATAGCAAAAAATCATGCTTAATGGTGAAATATAAAAATAAAAATACTCTTTTAAGGTCAGGTACAAGATTTTATTTAATATTAGATCTTAGCCAATGAAGTAAGATAAAGAAAAAGAAATAATATCAATAAGGGTTGAAAAGGAAGAAACAAAACTGCCATTGTTTGCAGATGATAGGATTGTCTACATAGAAAACTCAGTTAAAATAAAATTTAAAAATTAATATTAAATATTTAATTTAAAAATTAAGTAGAAGGTTAATAAAAATGATGGTTACAAAGTCAGTATACAATAATAAATTACATTTGTATATCGGTAACAAAGACGATTTATAATAACAACAAAAAGTTACTTAAAAATAAATCTAATAAAAGATGTATAGGACCTCTATGGAGAAATTGTAAATCAAATATTAAAAGACATTAAAGAATACCAAATAAATGCAGAAAGATATATCATATATATCTTATGAAGTATATTTTATATATATAAAATATGCCAACAATTTAATGTTGAGGATGGTTTGTATGTGCATGTGCATCTGATAAGTTGATTCTATACATTACATGAAAGTGCCAAACCAATACATTCACTAAAAAAACACGATAGATATACTTTCCCTGTCAGATAGTGAGACAAATTGACTAATGTAACAGAATATACAGCCCTGAAACAGACTCTAACATGTATAAAAACTTGATTTGTTACAGAGCAATTATCTATTACTCTGTCACAAACTACCCCAAACTTTTTGTCTTAAAACAGAAACCGTTTTGTAATTTCTTACAATTCTGTGGACTGACAGGCCAGTTCTTCTTCTGGTCTCACCTTGATTCAGTCATTCAGCTGCATAGCTACTTGCTAGGCTGAGCTGGAAGGTCCAAAAGACTGCTCTTGCATGGCTGGGGCCTTGGTGCCAATTGTTGGCTGGGGTGTCTCAATCCCTTTCCATGTGATCTCTCTCTGTTTGTGAAAGCAAGTCACTAGAGCAGCCCAGATTCAAGGGCAAGGAAATCAGACCCTACCTCTTGATGGATGGAGTGGCAAACACAAGGAAGGAAAGAATTGATCATAGCCGTCTTTGGCGACTATCCAACACAGCTGGAATTGCAGGCTAGTAGTGAGAAATGGAGGGTCTGTACAATAGGTTATTCACATTGAATAAATTGTAATTGGACCCTTATTTCACACCATAAATTAAAGAGCTAAATGTAGAAAGTAAAACTATGAAACTTTTAGAAAACAAACAGGAGACTATATTTAAGGCCTTGGAAGAGAAAAAGATTTCTGAAGCAAAACCCAAACAGGCACAAACTGTAAAAGAAAAGATGAATTAAACTAAACTACATTAAAATGCAGAACTTCTGTTCATCAGAATACCATAAAAAAAAGAAAAGATAAATTACACATTGGGAAAAGATATCTGCAACACATACAATTGACAAAGGACTATTATCCAGAATATATGAAGAATTCCAAAATATCAATAAAGAAAAACCAAACAACACAATTTTGAAATGGGCAAAAGACTTGAATAGGGACTTCAGAGAAGAAAAACAAAGCCAATGACCAATAGACATATGAAAAGATTCTCACCTGCACTATTATTCAGGAACTGCAAATCAAAACTAAAATGAGACATTATTTTAAATCCACCAGATTGGCAAAATTAAAAATTCTCACATCAAATTTGTTTGGAGATGAGGAACAAGAAATATTCATATACTCTTCTAGTGGAAGTAGAAGTGAATATTACCAGTTTGGGAAACAATTTGACATTAATTAATAATTTTGAAGATGAACATGTCCTATGATCCAGCAATTCCATTTCTAGGCATATTTCCTAAATAAACTATTGTACATAAATATCAGAAGACAAAATGTTTATGGCAGCAATGTTTGTAATAGTTTAAAAAATAAAATGTACCCAAATCCATTGATAAAAGAATGGATACATAGATAATGGCTTCTTCTTTTTTTAAATTTATTTTTATTGGATATTGACAAATTACAATTGTATATATTCATGGAACACAAAGTAAAGCTATGATACATGAATATAATGTGGGTAATTGAATCAAGCTAATTAGCATATCCATCACCTCAAATACTTACCATTCATTCCTTCTGTCTAACCGAAACATTATACCCTTTGAGCAACATCTCTCCATTCCCCCTACTCCTCAGCCTCTGGTAACCACCGTTCTACTCTCTGCTGCTATGTGTTCAATTTTTTTAGCTTCCACAAAAAAGTGAGAACCCGTAGTATTTGTCTTTTGGTGAGTGGCGTGGTCTTTAAATGGACTACTATGCAGCAATGAAAATGAGTGAACTTGGCTGAATTTCAAAAGCATAATGTGAGCAATGAAACCAAGCCACGGAAGACTAGATTTAGTGTAATTCAACTGACACGAAGTTCAAAAATACAGAAAACTAACTGATATATTGATTAGAGATTAAGATTTCCTTTAAAATCTTAAAGAAAAATAAGGAAATGAAACATATAATTCAGGATAGTGGTTACCTCTGGGATGGAGGGAGAGGGAAGGAATCAAGGAGATGCAGAGAGTGGGCTTCAAAGGCACTGGTAATAGCCGACTTTTAAACTAGGTCTTGAATATATGGGTGTTCATAATACTGTTGTTTAAGTTTTACCCACATGTTACAACTTTCACTGAATATTCATATCCAATAAACAACTAAAACTAAAGATCTATAGAATGCATGGAATATAGCAAATGATGAATGGGCAATAACAGAAATAATAACATTTTAAAACAGAGAGGTTTAATTCCCTCTTCCTTATTTCCCAAAACACCAGACAAAAGAGCCGCTTGGATTTACTGCAGACCCTTTTGGGCTATTTATTGACATCCCAACCCTCTCCCTTAAAGACTCCACCTCAGAATCACGTTGGGGGTCTGTGAAACATACCGGTTCCTCAGCTCTGCTCAGCATTACTGACCTAGACTCTCAGAGGAGAGGGCAGGTGACCAAGAATCTATATATTTGGTTCTGATCAAAGTGATAATTCTGATATACATATGTGAGAGGCAGAATTCTAAGAATGACCCCCCACCCATGATCTTCATTCTTGTGTAATGCCTCCCCAACCCTTTGAGTAGGGGTGGAACCTGCGAGTATGGTAAGATAGCAGCACTCCCCCAAAATGAGATTATCTGGGTGGGTATCAACTAATCACATGAGCCTTTTAAAAATGGAGACTTTTCTCCAGCTGGTAGCAGAAGAGGAAAAAACTCTCAGGAGAGAACACAGTGGAGCCAGCCTGGACTTCTGACCTACAGAACTGTGAGGTAATAAAATAGGTGGTGATTTAAGCCACTAAGCTGGTGGTGATTCATTATGCAGGAATAAAAACTAGCACAACATCCAAACTAGCACAACATCCAAAATGACTAGAGACAATAATCTTCCCATCCCTCTACCCTCTGCACACACTAGTTTTGATTTATCTCTGTCTGCCCATGAAGGTGGAGTATTTTTGGTGTTTTCTGTCTGTTTGATGTATGTATTTTGAGACAGGCTCTCACTCTGTTGCCTGGGCTAGAGTATTTAACTGGAAAAAGAAGGAGGGGTGTTTTCATGAGGGAAAGGGCCGAATAGAGGAAGGAAAAAAGAAAAAAACAGAAAGGTGAAGAAATGGTATCTCATTTTCACCCCCAAGAATAGGGGACTATACAGGCAGATGGGGCTATTTAAGAGGGGTTCGAGGGGCTCTGGGCATAAGCAAATCTGCGTTAGAGGAAACCATGTCCACTCACCTACTCCACCACACTACCCAAACCCTCGGCAAACACTGCTCAGACACCCCAGGGGTTGGGATCTGAGAAAGTATCTACAGGAAAATCTTCAGTACTGTCCTTGACAGGGTCCTGGGCTCTCCTATGCAGGGTGACAACAGTGGGGGCAGGTCTTCTTCAAACCACCACGTAGACAGGGTCTATAGACACATGATAGCAAGTGACAAATAGAGGATTAGAGTCACACCTTTGGGTGTCTTCAGGAAATAACTGGGATCACTAATGGGGGTGGGAGGCAGGTCAAGGTTTAAGTGTTAATTAGCAGGGCCAATCAACCTAGCAGACATCTGGGCTGCACGTGGAAAGTCCTGAGCATTTCATAAAGGGTAGATCTAATCTAAGCCTCCCTTAACTGACAAGAAAGTTCTTTAGCCCTGATCACCAGATCCTATTCCTGGCCTACCTCTATATTCCCTGTTAATTTGGGCAATAAATCATGTCTGCCTATTATAGTCGGCCTTTTTCTTGTTATAGCTGCCCTTTGCTTCCTGCCTGAATGCCTGGACTTCCTTTCAATCACTGTTTCCTAGGAATGAGGGCTGTACCAAAGTTTGGCTTCAGCCACAGTATTTGGCCAAAAACTGTTTTGGCATTGGCTTTGACCTTTAGAAGGCGGAGTAGGAGAATGACAATTTCAATGTCATCTCTGGCCTCCCTGAACATGCATATGATCAATGAGCAAGTGATTGTATAATTATCATTAAATTTAATCAGCATAATAATAGAATAAGGTGTCATTCAGAGTCATTATTAATATCTGAATATGTACTTTCAAATATAGGTAATCATTTTAGGTGTAAGTCAGAGTAAAAAAAATTATTTGTGTGTTTTGGATTTTGAATTCCTATCACTCAGTTGAAGTATAAATGTGTATTTTTAATGTGCAAGAGTAAAATGCTAGAATAGTTAGTGATGATTGTGAAAGCTCTTTGTTGTGAAAAATTATAAAGAAATTTTTAATGTATAGAGATGGCATTAACTAGAAAACTTTAGGTAGAATATCATATCCTTTTTGAATCAACAAAGCTTTATAAAAATTTAAATAGCACAAGGCAGAATAATAGAGATAAGATTATATCCTAATTCTAATCTTTATAGAACGATTGGTGTTTTAGCATTCATAACATTAAATACAATAACCTCTAAAACCGTATTTAGCTTTTAGTTATTTAATCCCATTTAGGCCATGAATATTTGTTGTGTTTTCAGAAAGTAATTAGCATGCAGCCTAATGAAGCAGAATTACTGACTGTAAACAGAAAGATAAGAGGCCACTTTCATCATTTTTCTTCAGCTAAAGACAAACCTCAAGGCAGACAAGAGATTTTGGAATTGCCTTGTCGTGTACTTATACAAGATGTTCAAACAAGATGAAATAGCAGCTATTACATTTTTTAAAGGCTGCTAGAACAAAACAGAGCCTTTAATTCAGCACTTTGCAGATTAAAATGCCAATATAACAGGGCTTGCTAATCACCAGAGATTGCCTGCAGAGAAAGTGGTTCATACGCCAGAGCCTGCTGAAGAAATAGCCAAGTCAATGTTCCTAAGAGAGCATTTCTTATCTGTAAAGATGCTCCTATCACACTTTGCCAAAGAAGATGCTAAAATTGGTGTGCATGCCACAAAAGCCAAATTGCTGATGGAAATGCAGAGAAATGTGTTACCTTGGAAGTCATTTAAATTGATCCACTGCCACATTTCTGGACCCAAGATTTAAAAACCAATTTTTCTCGAGTTGGGGTGTGAGGCAGCAAGTACATGCAAATGTATTAGGAATTTAAACATGGAATATATGGCAATAACTTTATGTGTGCTTCAGAAACTAGAGAATATTTTCATCAGCAGGGTGCAGTCACTTGCCCTGCAGTGTCAGCCACTAGAGAGGCTGAGGTGGGAGGATAGCTTGAGCTCAGGAGTTCTGGGCTTGAAGTGCTACATGCCGATAAGGCATCCCCACTAAGTTTGGCATCAAAATGATGACCTTCCAGGAGCAGCGGACCACTAGGTTGCCTAAGGAAAGGTGAACTGGCCCAGGTCCAAAATGAAGCAGGTCAAAACTCTTATGCTAGATCAGTATTGGGATTGTGCCTGTGAGTAGCCACTACTCTCCAGCCTGGGCAACATAGCAAGACCCCTGTCTCTGAGAGAAAGAGAGAGACAGAGAGAGACAGAGAATCTTCTTTATATATAGTGCACAGAGCTTTTATTTGTGAAATTGCCTCAAAAAATTGTATCCTCACTATTAAACATATCTTCAGTCCAGGAGTCAAGAGTCAATTACTATCAGAAAGGAAAGCTTAATAACTCAGTGGCAACCTCACCATCAGCTGTGCCATAAGGTAGTTAGGCCAGTCAGTAGGCGGGATGGGTAAGCTGAGGTCGTTGGGGCCTTTCTCCATGTGGTTTCTCATTGTCCAGCAGGCTAGCCTAGGCTTGGTCACGTAGCAGTAGTCACAGGGATCCAAAAGCCACAAGAAATCAAGCTACTGTTCCTCTAAAATCTATTCAGCTTTAAGAAACAATGGTGATATAGCACCTCTTGTATATTCCTGGA
>VBSM01003169.1:24381087-24391578 GCA_008086735.1 Cheirogaleus medius | reverse complement strand
TCCACCCGCCTCGGCCTCCCAGAGTGCTAGGATTACGGGCGTGAGCCACTGTGCCCAGCCCACATCATAGCTTTTGATACCAGTGACCACTCTGTCTTAAAACCATCTCCTCCCTGTGGCTCCTAGCTCTCTTTCAACTCTACCTTGTCTCCCTGTGCAGACACTTCTTCTGTTTCTGGCCTCAAGGTTCTTTCCCCAACCCCTCTTCTCTTCGTTCTCCAACACACTTCCAAGGAATGTCAGTCATGCCAACGACTATATGCTAAGGATGCCAAATCTGTGTTTCCAGTTCAAACGTCTCTCTTGAGATTCTACATTATATTGAAACGCTTACTGGGCATCTCCACTCGAAAGACCCACAGATAACCCTAACTTAAGTTCAAAACTGAGCCCAGAATCTGAGTGGAAGAGCATTTACAGTTCCATAGCAAGGGGGCATGAGTACAGGAAGGAGTATATTTAAGGCCATTTTTACAAATAATCTACCATATGTTTGTAAACCGGAAATTCATCCTGTGGGGATAATATTCCATTTTTGGCCTGATCATAACACTCAGCCCCTTGGGTGTTTTGCCAAAAGATGTATTTGGTCCACCTCTACCAACAGAACAATAAGCGTTTTATCTTATTAGGTTATATCTCTTAGCTAAGGCAGAAAACTGTGGCCTTTTTGGCCTAGGTATCAGACATAAGTTTCTTAGGCCACAAAACTCAAATGTTCAGAAACAAAAAAATAGGAAGATATCAAACATGTTTCTCAATAATCAAACTTTATTTCTACCCAAACCCCCGTTTGCCTGAGAGCAGAAAATTTAGTCTGGATATTGTCAGATTTTCTTAGCCAGTCCAGCATTTTCTCAGCCACTCATTGATTTTGAATTTTCCTCTCTGCCTTCTTAATTCTCTCTTCCCAAAGACTAATCTAAGCTCCAAGCAGCTGGGAAACAAGACAGGGAACTGTATGATTTGCAGCTGGCCTCAGTTTTACACTGACATTGGTTAAAAGGGTAAATCTCAGCTGAATTTGGGTATGGCATCCTTCCAGGCTGGGTTCTATTGAGGTACCCATGTCCCAGGTGACATGATCTATGAGCTTTCTGCAGCAACCCCTCACTGAGGCTGAGCATTCTTCTGTAAAGCTCTCTCAGCTCATTTCTAGGCCTTTTGTGGGGCCATTGGAAATCGTGCTTGTTTTTCTTTGCAAACTGATGTAAGTTAATTTACCTGTCCTGTAATTGTCATATTCTTTGGTAAGGATCAAGAATGTCTCATGATTAGCAGAATTGATGCGTCTTCCTTGTACAACATCACTACAGAAGGCATCACACAATGAAAGCATCATGCACAAACATTTATTTGTAAGCAGGCACCAAAAAGTCATACAACCTGTCACTGAAATTTCAGTGAAGTCCTTGCTCTCTGCCCTTTTAGAGACTGACAAGTATCTTGCATGAAAGGTTCACACAAGGGCAAAATGCAACAATATTCTGACACTGGAAATTTCTAAAGCAAGTTTTAAGTTTTCTAATAAAAATATAAGGTGAGGGGTCAGGCGCGGTGGCTCACACCTGTAATCCTAGCACTCTGGGAGGCCGAGGCAGGAGGATCGCTCAAAGTCAGGAGTTCGCAACCAGCCTGAGCAAGAGCGAGACCCCGTCTCTACTAAAAATAGAAAGAAACTAATTGGCCAACTAAAAATATATAGAAACAATTAGCCAGGCATGGTGGCACATGCCTGTAGTCCCAGCTACTCGGGAGGCTGAGGCAGAAGGATGGCTTGAGCCCAGGAGTTTGAGGTTGCTGTGAGCTAGGCTGATGCCACGGCACTCTAGCCCAGGCAACAGAGTGAGACTCTAGCTCAAAAAAAAAAATATATATATATATATAGAAAGTGAGTCACATAATTTAAAATAGTCTAGTAGCTACGTTGTCTTTAATAAAGGTAAAAAAAGAACAGGTCAAAATCTTTTGGTTTATTTGTTTTTACCTTTTTTTAATATTAGATAAATAAGATCATAAATAGTGGAGACCTCATAGAACAAGTGTATAGCTTAATAAGTTATTATAAGGTGAGCACCTGTGTAACTACTGCCCAGGGTAAGAAATAAGACTTTACTGCTCACCTCAGAAGCCTCTTCCTATGTCCAAGCCCAATCTCAATCTAATCCTGCCCTCTGCATGCTACCAGGCTGTTGACTTTTTATTTTTGCTATTAATAGACTTTATTTTTTAGAATAATTTTAGATTCATGGGGTGGGTGGGGAACAAGCAGATAGTACAGAGTTCCCATTTGCCTCCACAGACACATCTGGTCTCCCCTATCATTAATAGTAACATCTTGAACATTAGTAGGGTACATTTGTTATTAATACAGTTAATGGGCCAATACTGATGCATTATTACCAACTGAAGTCCATAGTTTATTCCCAATTGTTTAGCCTTTACCTAATGTCCTTTTTCTGTTCCAGGATCCCATCTAGGTTATGACACTGTATTTAGTTGGCATGTCTCATTGGGCTCCTCTTGGCTGTGACAGTTTCTTAGATTTTCCTTGCTTTTGATGATATTGACAGTTTTGAGGATTATTTTTCAGGTATACTGTAGGATGTCCCTCTACTGAAATTTGATGTTTTCTTCATGATTGGGTGATGGGTATTTGGGAGAAAGGTCACAGAGGTAAATGCCATTTTCATCACACCATATTAAGGACACATACTATCAACATGATTTATGACTATTGCTGTCGACCTTCATCAGGTGGCTGGGGGTGAAATTAATTTTAGTAATATATTTTATTGGCTGCAATAATAGCCAAAATATTATCATCTGAACAAGCCAACAATGTAAAAATTATTAATGAGAGGCCAGGTACAGGGGCTCACATCTGTAATACCAAAGTTTTGGGAGGTGGAGGTGGGAGGATCACTTGAGGTGAGGAGTTTGAAACTAGATTGGGCAACATAGTGAGACCCTGTTTGTACAAAATATTAGTTAGGCATGGTGGTGCATGTCTGTAGTCCTAGCTACTTCAGTTTTCCTTGCAAACTGAAGTAAGTTAATTTATCTGTCCTGTGGAGGCTGAAGCAGGAGGCTCACTTAAGCCCAGGACTTCAAGGTTGTAGTGAGCTACGATCATGCCACTGCACTCCGGCATGGACAGCAGAATGAAACCCTGTCTCTAAGAAAAAGAAAAAAAAATTATGAATGAGACATTTTACTTCCTTTTTTTATACTAAGATTTGAAAATCAGATGTGTTTTACACTTACAGCACATGTCAATTTGGATTAGACCTGTTGCCAAGGCTCCACAGCTGCAAGTGACAGTGGCTACCGTACCAAACAGTGCAGTTTCAAGAGGCTCCTGCCTCCCAGGAGTCCAGGCAGAAAATGGAGCAAGAGCACTTTCTTTTTGAGTTCCCCAAATAGTAACACACCTAAGGGTTCAATCATACCTCTCCCACATGTTTTTTAGCTAATCTCAGAGACCCTAGCAGAAAGTAACACTCCAGTTTCTTGTCAACGTCCTCCTCCCTCGGTGTGTCCCCCTCCTTTCCTCCATGCCCATGAGATCTTCGCATAACTGGGGTAGCAGGTGTCACAAGTAGCTCAGCAGAAATTATCCACATCTTTTAACCTCACACCTGAAAACCTGTTTGAGTTTTTTGTTGGCTTGGGTTTTTGTTTGTTTGTTTTTTGCCATTTGTTTTGTTTCTACCTAAAAACCAAAAATTTTGAGGACTGTCCTCCATTGGTCTTGATATGCCAAGAGTGAAGGGATAAACCTCATGGTAAACATGAAAAAATTGTTAAAGAATTTTTTTGGAGGGGTGAGAAAACTATTTAGTTAATACTTCGTGATATCACCTGTCACACTCATTAACAGCCCTTAAAATTAGTTATTGTCCTTTAAAAGCTACAGTGAAAGCATCAAGATAAACACACCTTCACTATCAAACAATCTAAAGTGGGCTATACAGAAGTATGCTTTGTTATCTTTTAGGGAAAGTCATTTGTAGCTAATTTACAATTCTTCCCTTGGATATTCTTGCATTTTTCTCTCATTTGTGAAAGGCAACATTTGACTTCAAACTTACAAGTGTTTTGTTTTTTTAAAAAAAGTTCTAAAATGCTATGGATTTTTGCTCCAAGTACTTTTGTCCATGGTTAGTTTCCAGGCTAGTGCCCCAAACCTATTTAATTCATATGTAGCTGAAATATATTACATTTGAACTGAAAAGTGTAGGAAACAATACTGTTACATTATCTCAGGATGCCCTCACCATAGAAAGCTACAAAAATGTGTGTTGCATCTACACATAAACGGCTCCTTAGGAAAAGCTGATCCTGCTAAATTGGCTTCATGGGCTCAAGCATCCTCCCTTATTCTCCACTCTCCCAATTTTCTTCTCTTGAACTCCTGGATTTCATCAGAGCCAGGAACTGAAACTGTTTCCCCTTTTTGCCAATCTTGCTAATAGTAAAAGCTCTTAGAGAGAAAAAAATTAAAAGACTATTTTTTTTATCTTGGTGTCCTTGGAGGAAGGGAATGGAGGGTTCATGATATGTACAAAAAGATTATTTTTAAACTTATGTTTAATTTGTTAAAATGATAAAATTTAAAGCCTAGGTTCCCTTAAGCCTTTTAAGTTCAACATATAAATCTTATTATTCTATTAATAAGTCTAGAACATTGCAATAAGGAGCCTTTGATTAATATTCTCAAGTTGAACAAACTAAACTTCTTTCAACCAGCTCTGTTTACAAGCTCAGTTTAATTAAATTTCCCTTAAAACATTTTAAACTGCATTCATAAATTTAACATTTTCAATTTTCTTTTTTTAAAGCACATTAATCACCTACTCTGACAAGCAAAACATTCCCAAGTACTTACAGACTAAATTAAATTTATAAATACAGTATAACAAATCTCTTAACATTTCAATACTATACTGTTTGCAAACCATAAAATCTTCTTACACCTTTCAGCAATACATTGCAAATCTAAAGTCAATTACTCCACTACATATTTCAAGTTGGAATTAGGAGGCTAATCTCTCATATATTCTCATATACCCAATTATTTTAAACATTATAAATACTATAAATGTGAAATATACACAGATTGTCTCTAAATTTAATACAAAAGTGTTAACACTGTAAATTTGGACTCTTGATTTTTCAACATTTAATTCCAAATCTTCCCAAAGCTAAAACACATGTATACACTAAGGGAATAGTTATATCATCTCAAAATGAGTTGCCACTCCCATCCCAAGCAAGTTGCATTTATTTCTTGTCAGAAATCTTTGGCCCAAGGCAGGATGGAAATTCCAGGGTATTTAAAAGTGACTGATTTAAAAAATCAGTCACTTACTCCAACTGGGGACTTCATGTATAAACTTTTCCAATGGGGCTGGGTGAGGTAGCTTCACGCCTGTAATCCTAAAAGTTTGGGAGGCTGAAATGGGAGGATTGCTTGAGGTCAGGAGTTTGAGACCAGCAAGAGCAAGAGCAAGACACTGAGATAAGCCTAAGCAAGAGCATGAGGCCATCTCTACAAAAAAATAGAAAAAGTAGCTGGGCGTGGTGGCCCTCCCAGCTACTGGAAGACTGAAGCAGGAGGATGGCTTGAGCCCAGGAGTTGAGGCTGCTGTGAGCTATGATGATGCCGCTGCACTCTAGCCCAGGGTGACAGAGTAAGATTCTGTCTAAAGAAAAGAAAACAACCAAACAAACAAACAAAAACACCTTTCCAATGGAAATTGTCAGTTTTGTGAACCTGTCTTCTGGATT
Source organism: Cheirogaleus medius (assembly GCA_008086735.1). Classification (NCBI taxonomy): domain Eukaryota; kingdom Metazoa; phylum Chordata; class Mammalia; order Primates; family Cheirogaleidae; genus Cheirogaleus; species Cheirogaleus medius. The sequence continues at coordinate 24,385,785 of VBSM01003169.1, read as the reverse complement.
TAAGTTACACCGTTTTCTAATTCTTTGTTCCTAATTGAGTCTGCAACCCACCCCACTTCCACGTTGCTTCACCACTTTAATTGGATTCAATTAATCTTTTTACTGCTTGGTCGAATTGAGCACATCTTCAAATTTTTGTCTTTGTCTGCTCTCTGCACAGTCTTAAAGTCTCACTGATGACATGTGTTTGCTTCAAGGAAGAGATGGCATCCCCAGGAACTCTGTGCAACTGCATTCTGTTTAAAGCAGGAATGGGGAAGAAGAGAGCGCCTGGCTGCAAGGGCAAGAGGTGGCCACATATGTATAACGAGAGAGGAAAGGAGCTGGCAGGACACGGGAAGTTCATGCATGGGAGGAGAGACATGATAGTAACTGTGGCCCGATCATGGGTTCTCTGCTCTGTAACTCCTCGCCTTCCCCCTTCCAAACCCTATTCTCAATTTGCTATCACCTCTGCCTCCCAGTGTGGCGTTGGTGGGGGTAAGGGATTTTGGTAGGGTCTCATCTCACGGCTACATTAAAAAAATGTATTTCTGATGCTCTAATATCCCAAGGAGAATCCCTGAATGTAGTTCTGTTCTTTAGTACTTCTTTGCAGGCAAGTTTGAGAGCCATTGGTAACCACTGATAACATTTTTCCACCAGAAAATCCATTTGTGAAATGAAGCCTTTGCTGGCCTGCTTTATCTGCCGCTACACCTCTAGCCTTCCCTTCTGCCACCCCTGCTTTGCCCTTCCCTCTTTAGTGGCCTCTCACTTCCTACTTTCTCTCCATGCAGGACCTTTCCCCTTGTTTCCTTTCCTGTCTCCCCCTCCCCTTCCTTTTAACCTTCTTGTCTTGGTTTCAATTCCACTTCAGGCTGGGTTAGCTCCTTTCTTTGTAAATTCTCTTATTCTAATGATCTTCCTCCTGGGTAGGACCAAATCTTGGTTACAATACCTTTTCAATGTTATCTTCCCCATGGGCTCCACTGGGGCCAGGGCTGTATTTGTGTTTACTTTAGATTTCCAACACCTAGCACATGTCTGGCACATAATTGTTACACAAAAACTGCAATGTACAACTGAATTGGAATTAGAACTCTAATCTTTAATCTTAAAGAAGAAACAGTGTATCTTGAACGTTAGTGTTTGAGAATAACAGGTTTAATGAGGAGTTTTAAATGAAGATTTCTGAAGATTTCAAAATTGACTTATATATAAGAGTAAATTTTTTAGTGATGTCCAACATCCAGGAAAGTGCCCAGATCCTCAGGGCACAGCTCGATGAATGTTCACAAAATGAACATTCCCATGTAACCAGCCCCAGATCAAGGTCACAGAACATTCTAATACCCCAGAAGTCCCTTTTGTGTCCCCTAACAGTGACTTCCATGTTTTTTCAACTTTAATTTTTAAAAAATAATTTCTGATGGTGCTTCATTGTTTGCAGATGTTAGTAGCACCGGGTATGAATATGGGATCTTAGGCAGGTCAGTCTCTCTGTGCCTTAGTTCCCTCATCTGGAAAATGGAGATAAGAATAGTAACTTTCTACCAGGGTTGCTCCTGGAATATACAATAAATATTAGTGATTGAATCAATCAGGGTCCAGCCAGGAAATAAGAACCTCTTGACATCTTTTCAAACAAAGAAACAATAGCAAAGAAAACTGATGCTGGGAGAGCTAAGAAGCCTAACAGTCTAGTGCGACAACCCAGAGATCACTAACAGCAGCAAGTGGCTACCATCCCTAGGCCTGGCCGGACAAATGGAAGAAATTGTCTCATCTGAGCCAATTGGCTTGACTAGGCAGGAGCTGGTATCCCTGAGGGAGGAGCTGTCCAGCAGGTTGTAGGGCCATGGAGGAATCACACCACTGCCAAAAATGATGTCACTGAAATAGTGGTGGCAGTGAAGGGTGGTGGGTGAAGATAAACCCTGCCTTCTCCTCCCCTCCTGCCATCCAGGCTTGCGCCAGCACCTCCCACTGGCCAAACCTACCTGGAAGCCAGAGGGCAAGGAACCTGGGAAGGCGGTTCAATGGGATTCAAAGCAGGACTGATACTGAAGCTATTGTTAATTATTGTTATTATCTAATTTCAAATGTATACCTTTCCTTATTCTTGATAAAGAGCATTTCATTAGCATTAATCTTACATGTGTCAGTAAATGTTAGGATTTCTCTGGGGCTCATGTGGGAAACTGAAATATGCCACCCTCAAATATACTTCTTTGATATATTTCAAAATGGCTATTCAGAGGGGCTGGAGTCTTCGTAGTAGCTCTGAAAAGCTGTCCTTTGCGAGGGAGATTTGCATCAGTGGGAGAAATGTACATTAGTGAAGTAAACAGCAGATGCAGAGGCTTTCTCTGAGGTCCCCTTATCTGGATCTAGAAAAGATTAACTCGTAGGAAAAGGAAAGTCGGATACTATTAGAAGTCTCACAGAGAACCATTTATCACAGGCTACCATCTATTCTTTCTGAAGGCTGCTACCTGTGAGGACTCATCTGCATAATAAGAACAGCCTTCCCTCCCTCCTTCCTCCCATAACCTGTCCGCACAGTCCAAGCCTCCTTTTCTTTCTGTATGGTATGACAACTTCAGTCATCTGGCTCTTCCTGGAGTCTCATAATTGCAGGACTCCTACGTCCATGTGCCCACTAATAAATTTGCATGCCTCTCCTCCTGTTAATCTAGTGTCAGTTTATTTCTTGTACTCAAACATCAAACCTCCAGAAGGGAGAGGGAAAATTCCCACATCCCTACACTCGCAAGTGGTGTAACCCCTAACAAACCACTGCAAAACTCAGTGGCTTAAAACAGCAACAATCACCAATGTTCTCATCAACATACAAGAACCCGAACTCTAAAATAATTTAAAGAGGTTTATTCTGAACTAAATATATGTGACCATGGCCTGGAGAGCCATGCCCAAGAAGCCTTCAGCAAGTGGTCTTGCTGTGGTTGGGTCACAGTTTGGTTTTACACATTTTAGGACAGGAATTACACACAAAGTCATAAATCAATATGTGGAAGGCATACATTGGTTTGGCCCCAAAAGGCAGAACATCTCAAAGCAGGGAATTATAGGTTATAGGGTGGATTTAAAGATTCTTTGATTTGTAATTGGTTAAAGGAATGAAGCTTTGTCTAAGGGCTTGGAATATTTTAAGTTAAGGAAGTCTATTAATCAGAGATGAGTCACCAGAATTGATGACCTACAGGTGTGGTTTTGATAAGGAAAACCCCATCTATTACTTGGCTCATCAGCCACCTGAGATCCCTCACCCCTGGGAAGACCCGCATCAGCATAATACTAACCTATTATCTGGTGCATCAGCATAATACTAACCTATTACCTGACACATCAACTAACCTATTGCCTGGCGGGTGGGTCGGCCACCTGAGACCACACCCCTCAGACCACCCTAACTTAATAAAAGTGGGAAAAATCAGGTAGAAGGGTCTCAGAATTTGCTGGTGAGACCCCTCTGAGCCCACTGGCGAATAAACCTTGATTCTCCGACTCTCCGTGTGCCGCTCGGTTTGTCCTCGGAACCACCTGCTGTAACACTTGCTGTAACAGTTTAAGGGCTGTCCTTGCATAGCTTTAGGCATGTTAATGAATTAAAAGGATATCTCTAAGAAGGTAGGGGGCATGACAAGTCATGTCTGACCTCCTTTCTCATGGCCAGCAACTCAGCTTTAGGGTATTTCCGGGGTCCCCTTGGCCAAGAGGGGGTCCATTCAGTCAGCTGAGGGGCTTAAGATTTTATTTTAGTTCACACTAATTTGCCCATGAATATGCAATTTAGGCGAGGCTTGGGAAGAGTAGCTTGTCTCTGGATGGCTGCTCACCACTGTGCTCAGAATGTGGCCTGGAACACAGGAATATGTTGCAATAAAAACCTTTTGACGGACCAAATCAATCCCAGCCTGAAACAAGCACTACTTCTAGGTTTTCAGTCATTTGAGCCAATATATTTTCTTTTAAGTCAGTTTGAGCTGTATTTTCTGTAGCTTATAACCGAGATTCTTAACTGATGGGGAGAGGTTAGGATGTGAAGACTGAAGTAAAGCATCTCAGAAAACCAGGAAGTGGCGTTCAGATTACCAGAGATTAAGAAGAGCTGCCCCCAGCAATGGGGGAGGAGCAGGGGTCCCACACTCCTCTTGGTGGCAGTGCCCCAAGGAGATGGCAAGCCTCCAGAGAGCCAAAGTGGTGGCCTTCAGGGAAGCAGCAACATTGCCAGGGTCGGGGAAGATCCCAGCTGCAAGAACAAAACAAAACAGGACAAACCATCTTTCTGTAAGTAACACAAAATCAGCAGACAGCACTCAGATCTGAAAGGACCATGTAGGAGAGACAATGACCAACTCTGCAGAGGACAGTAGGAACAGACGGAGGGCCCTCAAAATGTGGGCACTGCACGAGGCTGTATAACCTCATGACTCCCAGGAAGTAAGAGTGTAACTCCAAGAATGCCTGGAGTCCATTTCCTGCCAACTTGGCAGCATAGGGGCATGGCATTGAAACCACCCTTTACCAGTCAAGAAAGGGATACAAGACGAGAACTGTGGTAAAGGCCTCAATCTCTGCGAAGGCACAGGGCCTACCTAATAATAATAATAATAATAATAACCAGCCACTGTCTCCCTATTTGCTTCTCTATAATTGCTACTCTGGGGTCACATAGCTGGTGGTCATAAAGAC
>VBSM01003169.1:24365222-24380987 GCA_008086735.1 Cheirogaleus medius | reverse complement strand
AACTGACTCAACACAAGATTTTTTTCTACACCCCTATAATTTTGCACCAAACCTAACCAATTAGCAAACCTAATTGCCTAATCCTTTGCCTGCCAAACTATCTTTAAAAACCTCCATCTCCCAAATTGCCAGGGAGGCGGATTTGAGAAATTCCTTCCAGCTCCCCAATTAGCGCTCTGAAGAATCAAACCTTTCTCCACTGCAACCCTGACTGTCTCAGTGTACTGGCTCTTTTCTGTGCAGCGGGCAGTATAACCCGGTTGGGCAGCAACAACATGAGAAATTAAGTTGATTTGTAGAAAATAATTTTCCTCTACATCTGGATTTGGGGACTGAGATTCATATCAGCTAAATAAGAACGATAAAGAGCTTGCCTGAGGTGGAATTAAGCAACAAAGACTGGAGGAAATGTGAGTCTGGGGGTGGAGGTGAGGGGATTGGTGGGGATTGGATGCAGAATGCTCAGTAGATCAGGATCCCCTTGAGAACTGGGGAGGGAAAATGACTTATGAAAATGAAGCTCTTTGACTACAATAGGTGTTTCTGTTATGCAAATTAGCTTATCAATGATTGGTTAATACAGGAGTGATGTCAGTGAAAGGCAAAAGCTGTGATTATTCATACACAATCTTACCAATACATTGTTTTGTTCCTTTAGGTCCCAACAGCTGAATGACAAAGTAAATGCACACCGCTGAACACAGCAAGCCATGGAGGATACAGTACAGGCAGTCCTGGGTTATGAACAACCGGATTTATGGCATTCTATACTTAAAAATGGGCTCCCAAGGCTCCCCATAAGGATAATTTATCATTAAATAATTAAATTAATATTAATAATTTGGGAACTAGTTTCTCCTGCACATGTAAACAAACCCACATGGCGTCACCGGTTTGTTGATACAGCAGCTTCACGCTAGCCGCCTACACACAGCATCACTTTCATCCTAACTTTTAATTCCATTTTCTGAGTCTGTGTTTACCCTCTGACCAAGCCTGCAAAGCGAAAGTCTACGACAAGTCCAGGTGAGCCTGCAGTGAAGAGAAAGGTGATTACAATGGAAATGAAAGTTGAAATAATTAAGCATTCGGAGAAAGAGCAGATGCCATCATTCATTGGAAAAGCATTAGGCTCCACTATCGGAACGATTACAAAGGACAAAGTGAGAATAATGGAACATGAGAAAGGCAGCTTCGTTGAAAGCATCAATCATTACTAAGCAGTGTAGTGGATTAATTATCGAAATGGAAAGGTTATTATTGATTTGGTTAGAAGATCAAAATAAGTGTAACATTCCTATTAGCCTAGCATTGATGCAACATTAGGTGAGTGTTAATCTTTAATATTCTTTTTTGAAATTTCTCCAATCTAAACTTTTTGTATGCATTTGTTTTTATGTTGTTTGTTTGAATTAAAAGAAAGAGCAGAACAGTTTCTGTAACTTACTACAGTACAGAGATATTATTACTACAGCATTACACTGTATTATTACCATCACATAAGCCATTATAGTATTATTATTATCGTATATGCGCTGTTCATCAGGGATCTGAGTTACATACAAATCTGACCCGAAGATGTTCTCAGGAACATATCTCATCTGTAACCTAGGGACTTGCCTGTACTGTATGGAATACCCATGATTCATCCCATATTTGTCTCTTGTCTTGATTTAGCCATGGCATCTATCTTAGAGGTGAAGTTCTTCCTGATCTTTGTTTTTCTTGTCTCCATAAATAAATAGCCTCAACTCGTTCTTATACCCTTTACGTCAAGCTAGCTGCACTTTTGAAAAGTAAAGGCTTATATTTAATTTATTTAATGTGTATTAAACTTGTGTTTTTAATTGTGCTGTTATATTGCTAAGATTGTTATTTTTGGATAGTGCTGTGATTATTAAGTTGCATACATTTTCAAGTGGTCTATTCCTACCAAATATTTTCATAAGCTTTATTCTTTCAACTGTGCATCTTTGCAGAATGGAGATTTTTCTGAACGTATGAAATGTAGATTCTTGCACTAGCCTCCAGGTGGCATCCCCAACAAATTTGCTATCCTGGGATTCTCAGAGGTTGTGAGCCAGGAAAGAAGCGGGTTGGGCAGCCACTGTTCTCACAAACAGCATTTATATGTACCTTGTCTTTTCTAACTTGCTACTTAGTCTTATTTGCTACCTATTGTTACTTAAAAATCTAAAATCTAGCTTGGAGGCGCAAAGGTTGCTTTTCTTCCTCTGCCTTGAGCTCATAATACTTGCCATTTATATGTGTTTTCTTTAAAGAGCTCCTAGCAGTTCTTTTGTGGCTTCAGTTAATATATGAAGCAACTCCTAAATCCACCTCTCTACCCTGGCCACTCTCCAACTACTACCATTTCAATACAACAACCTCTAGAGCGGCTGGTGTCTTCCTCGCTGAATGCTGAAGTTTCATGGAGTTGAGCACTTTAGAAGCACTTCAATAGCTCTCAGTGATATGTAACACAATTGAGTGCCAATTCTCTGTTTTTTCTTCCCATTACTTCTCTCCTTCCTACAACAGGCTGTGTTGATATTCCAGTTATAACAAATACCCCTCCAGGTTTCTGTCACTGTTCACTAGATTTTCAATTTATACATGATAACTTTTTATTATACATACACACTTCACCACACATTTTTAACAAATATATTGCCACATGTTGCTCGACCGTAGACTCCTTTAAAATCCTTTCCTTTGTTCCTTTAAAAAATGTATTATTATTATTATTTGCCTAATATAAATGCTACTTTCTACAAAAGCCTTCCCAGGTTTGCCTTAACCAGAATTTCTCTGTCTTCCCTTAGGCCCTGATATATGGGTCCCTCATTTACACCCATATAAAAGCACCTAAATGCCAGTGTGGTGGAGGCAGTGGAGTGTGCTGGACAGTCCACAGCCTCTGGAGTTGGGAGACCCTGGCTTTGTTTCCTGCCTCTTCTACTTTCCAGGACAAGTTATGAAAATGCAACGACCCTGAGCTTCAGTTTTCTCATCTATAAAATGGGAATAGTAATATCTCATATGGCTGTTATGAAAATTAAATAAAATAATGTAGCTATGGTACTCAGACAGGTCTATATTAAGGATTCAGTTGATCTTGCATATTATTTGTAGTATTTTGGGTATTCATTCATTCACTTAATATTGTGGGGCTTATTCTAGTGGGGAGAGACAGAGGTAATCAAATAAATACATTTGTGATATAATGTCAAGTACTAACAAGTATGATGAAGAAAAATTGAGGGGATAAAGGAATTAGAGAATGATGAAGTGTGTAGATACAGTGGGCAGGGAAGGTGACACTGGTGCTGACACCTGAAGGCAATTACAGGAGGGAGCCGTGAGGACATCTTGGGAAGGAACATTCCAGGCAGAGGAAATAGCAAGTGCAAAGTCCCTGAATTGGGAGCACTCTTGGCTGGCTTGAGGAACAGCAAGGCATGAGCAAGGCGAGCCGGGAGAGTAGAAGTCAGAGAGATGCATGGGAAGTGGGGAGATGAGGAGGCAGGCAGCTCCCAGGGCCAGATAGCTTGTGTATGTCTTTGAAGTTTCTATGATATTTGGCTGGATTTTGTAGCAAGTACTATATTTTTCAATCCACAGATCAGAGTCCAAGAGTAACTGTCTTCATTTTTCTATAGCTAAATTAAGTTTCTGTATGAAAGTCTCAGTCTGCTCACTGGCTGAGAACTGGGCTAGTCAATTCCAGGTCTTCTTAGTCATTTCAGGATTTTTCTGTCATTTCAAGTTTAAATTCAATCAATTCTGAAAAATACCTCCTTCCTCTTGCTTCTCTTCAGTGTAGCAACTAGATTCCCAGATGCTTAAAGAACACCACATCTACATCTTTGCGAAGGAAGGGTGTTGGTATCATCCTATCTGGTTCTCAAGTGTTGTTATCTCTCCAGGCTGGCATCTGGTCTTTGGCCACAACCTCTTGTGACACTTTGTACTACACTGTCCTCCTGACATAACCCCTTGGTTAGCTAGTTTTCTCTTTCAGTGAACCTTCCCAGGCCTCTAAAGAAGAGAAGGAAATCTAGGATAATCCAGCTGTTTTCTTAGCCAGCAAGGGGCTTGGCAGGGCTGCCCAGCCCTTCTCTGTCCAATAGCATCCCATGTAGGCTTTTGCGCTGTGCCACAGCAAAGTGGCGTGGGACTTCCATGAGACTCAGCCTCCAGATTTCAGATGGAAGTTGGCACAAGTCTCTTCTACCCTCAGATCTCCCTAAACCTTATCTAGCTATCTAGAGCTAATCCTAGATAAGGGTAAGATATTATCTTCTTATTTTAGTTAAGATAGATACTTTTTCTTATTTTCCTTGTACTCATATCCCACCTCAGCTTGAAGACTTTTTATACAGTGTTCGGAGAAGTAGTGGGAGGCAGCAAATCTTTCCTGATTTACGTCTGGGCCAAGGCTTGTGAATTTAGGACAAAAATGTTGGACTACCTTTGTCCTCTAGTTCTGCCCCTCTGAGATAACAGGATTCACACCCAATGACCTGCATGGGGACGGTCACAGGATAAAAAAAGATCTGCAGGGGAAAAAACATTGGCTATTATTTCACAACATCATATTGCCACATTTGTAAATATTTACACTTTCTAAATGCACTTGGTAAAGAAAAAGGGTAAGGACAAGCAACTATTCACAAGCACATCCTTGTGGACTGGGTCAGGTGATGGACTGTATCAGTCAGTGCCCAATCAGGAGACAGAAACCACACAGTAAATCAAACAGAGAATATTTAATAAAAAGAATTATTAATGATAACAGGTGATTAATTAAAAAGGAGTAAAGGGAACTTTAAAGAATACCCCAGGACTGAGGGAGAGTACCTAAGAAGAGACAGAGTTGGAAGGGGGATTGCAGGGGGTCCTCTCCAAGGGTGTGATTCAGGCCTCATTGGAGGTGTGGTTGTAGCCACTGGTGATGAATAAGTTGGCTGGGTTGCCCTGGGCCAGAGCAGGAAGAGGCTGGTGGGCAGAAAACCATGGCTGGAAGTGGCCCCAGGAAACACTGTTCCAGAATGCAGGTGGGCTGAAGCTGGGTAGCCAACTGCTGGTTTGCCTGCAAGACTCAGGAATCTAGCGGCAGGGATGCCAGTGAGCCCTGATAGAAGTGAATGCCACTGTATGCCCACCCCCAAGCGCCTCTATTGGCAGTGGAATAGGAATAAGAAAAAGAAAACACAAGCAGATAACAGAACTAGGAAAAGACGCCTCTTCCCTTCTGCAGTTTCCCTCCAATCCCCCCTACTGACAATGTTTAACATCGTGCCAGTGGTAAAGATGAAATCTTGACAGTATAGTTCCACTAACACAGAAGAGGCAATGAAAGGTGAATGTGGAGCTGAGAGGCAATAAACTGATAACTGATGGTGGATGAAGTACAATGTCAACTGTGATCAGTTGGCTGTTACCAGGGTCTCTAGAAGAAGAGTTTATTGAGAGTTGAGTACCGAGCACTGTGGCAGGAATACTGATACAATAAAGAATACTCTACCCTTCTGGAGCTTGCATTTGGGGTGGGGAAAGGCATAGATTGACTTATAATAAATAAGTAAACAAAAACCATACAGATCAGAATTGGTGCCGTGATGAAAGTAAATGGGGAACTGTGATAGAGAATAAGAAGGGGGGTTTTGTTTGGAATGGGCAGGCATGGAGAACCTCTCTAAGGAGGTGGCAAAATTGTGCATGATTTTGAAATGGGCGAAAAAGATTACTGAGTCTCTTGATGAATGCACCTTTCAAGTTATTCTCTGCCTATTATTTTAGCTATTTTTGCTTTCTTGGAGCTATTTTGTAATTCTGTACATTGCAGTTAATTGATACCAGTGTAAATTTTGTCTGTGGACATGCAAATGAACTTTGTCTTGTGAAAGTGCAATTGATCTCTTTCTCCCCATCCATTTGTGAAAGAAGCCAGTTGTGCATATATTAAGCAAATTCATTTTAACATTCCTAATGGACTATTATGTAACTGGTCTTTGCATTCTCCTTTTAATCCATTGTAACATCTTAAGGATTCCCTCATCAATTAATGAATTAAGTGAAAAATTTTTTTTTTTCTTTTTGAGACAGGGTCTTGCTCTGTTGCCCTTGTTAGAATGCAGTGGTGTCATCATAGTTCACTGCAGCCTCCAACTCCTGGGCTCAGGCAATCCTTCTACTTCAGCCTTGTGAAGAGCTAGGACTACAGGCTCGTGCCACCACACCTTGCTAATTTTCCTAGGTTTTGTAGAGATGGGGTTCTTGCTCTTGCTCAGGCTGTTCTCAAACTCCTGGGCTCAAGCAGTCCTCCCACCTTGGCTTCCCAGAGTGCTAGGATTACAGGTGTGAGCCAGCTCGCCCAGCCTTAAGTAAAATTTTTGATATGTGTTCATGTTACATTGGTATAAGAATCATAATTTACATTTAAAAAAATAATTATCCTTTAACACATTTAAATTCAGTCCCCCAAAGACTCCAGTGTAGGGGGCACCCAGCCAACATTCCTATCGTGTCAAGACTGAATGAGCTGATCAGGCTGTCTACTCCTTCATTATTTGTGTGTTGATAACACATGCCAAAAATCACCTCTGCAAAATGGAGTCAAGAGAGAACACAAGCTTTCAATTTAGAGGCTGATACTCTTTTATCGAGAATGCTCATGAAATCAAGGAGATATTGATTTTTCTAACATTGATGGCAGTTAAAAGAATGTTTAGCAGCATTCTTCTTAAATAGTTTTGAACCCATGGCAGAGTTGTGTTCATAGAATTTTAAAATAGCATAGAAAACTTAGAAATCATCTAGTTCAATCCCCTCATTTTAGAGATGACTTAGTCAAGCCAAGAAAGCCCAGGTGACTTGTTCAAGATCATCAACTAATCAATGGCAAGCTGAGAAACAAAGTCGTCTCTTCCTCTTAGTCCTGCACTCTTTCTACTACCACCATAATGTTGGTGGCAACCAGAATTTCACAAATGATTCCTGACAATTCTCCCCACCCTTTCTTTCCCCCATCATACATAACATTCGCTCGGAAAATAGGGGTGTGTGTGTCCATGAGGGATAGTACACGTTAAGGAAAGAGTTTGGGTTCAGAAACAGTCTTGGTTTTTCATCTGGTTTTACTACTTATTTGTGTTTGTTCCTCAGCAAAGTGGGTATAGATTATTAAATAACAAAAAACTGTATCATAAGATTATTACAAGGATTAATAATAATCTACATAAAGAATGTGGCACATAGTAGGCACTAAAGAAATCAGAGCTGGTATTAAATTGTAATCACCCCCAAAATTCCGGATATATTAAAGTAACCATCTATGTGCCATAAAAATCCTTCAGTGTTTGAGAAAAGCACAGTTGCTAGTGCTGACACTTTTATAATAAGTACTTTTATGTTTAAATGAAAGTTACACACACACCCACACACAGCTGTCTGTTAAAAAAAATCTATCTTTATTGAATGAACAATCTACAAACAGAAGTCAACTCAATACCAATCAATATTCTCTCCACCTCCCACCGTTTCATTTGAATACTTGGAAACAATTCTTAAGTCTTTAGACACATTTCAAACCACCTAAAATGAAACATAAAACATTGTATCTTTAAAAGTACAATAATATGCCCTGGAGCATGAGGCAATCCAAGTGAGGGCATACCTCTGCATACCACATTTTCTGCACAAGTGGTGAGAGGCTCAGAGTGGTGATTACCCAAAGCTCATCCCCATCAATAAAAATGACCAGTATTTGTTTAATACCTTACAGTGAACAAAGGGTCTCACTCTGTTGCCTAGGCTGGAGTACAGTGGCATGATCATAGCAGCCTCCAACTCCTGGGCTCATGGGATCCTCCTGCCTCTGTTTCCCCAGTAGCTAGGACCACAGGAGCTTGCCACCATGTTTGGCTAATTAAATTTTTTTTTTTTTTTTTTAGAGATGGTGTCTCGCTATGTTGCCCAGGATGGTCTTGAACTCCTCCCCTCAAACAATCCTCCCACCTCGGCTTCTCAAAGTCCTGGGATTATAGGTATAAGCCACCGCACCCAGCCATTCTGAAATAAATTTTTAACTGTTTCTAGAGAAACCAAAGAAAGGATGAATACTTCCTGTGGCAACAGAAACAGAGGTAGGGAAGACTATTCAGACATATTGGCTCCCTAGACTGTTGAATTTACTCTACTGCTACTAGTTTGCTAGGGCTGCTGTAACAAAGTACCACAAATTGGGTGGCTTAGAACAAGAATTTATTGTCTCACAGTTCTAGAGACCAGAGGTCCAAAATCAAGGTGTCAGCAGTGCTGTACTCCTTCTGAAGCCACTAAGGAAGGATCTGTTCCAGGCTTCTCTTTTAGTTTCTGGTGGTTCCCTGGCTTGTGGCAGCATAACTCCAATCTTCACATGATGTTGTCCCTATATGTGTATCAGTTTCTGTGTCCAAATTTCTTCTTTATATGAGGACACCAGTCACATCGGGTTAGGGCCCATCCTAATGACCTCATCTTAATCATCTGCAAAGACCTTATTTCCAAATAAGGTCACATTCACAGGTACTGAGGGTTATATGAATTTGGGGGAGAAACAATTCAACTAATAACAATTGCTATTTCCTTTTTCCTTTTAACCTTGCCAAACACACTTATGGCCAACAGCACTCATTCATTCAACAAACATTTGAATGCATGTCAGGATCTGCTCTGGGTATTGATGCAAAAAGTGAACTGAGGCTGGGCATAGCGGCTCATACCTGTAATCCTAGTACTTTGGGAGGCCAAGGTGGGAGGATCATTTGAGGCTAGGAGTTTGAGACCAGCCTGAGTAAGAGTGAGACCCCATCTCTACAAAAAGTACAAAAATTAGCCAGGTGTGATGATGCACGTCTGTAGTCCCAACTACTCAGGAGGCTGAGGCAGGAGGATCACTGGAGCCCAAGAGTTTGAGGTTGCAGTGAGCTATGATGACACCACTGCAATCTAGCCTGGGAGAGAGAGCAAGATCCTGTCTCAAAAAACAAAACAAAACAAAACAAAAAAACCCAAAACCAAAACCAACCAAATGAACAAATAAAAGAAAAAAACCCAAAAAACAGTGAACTGAACAGAGACCCTGTCCTTGAGAAGTTCCCATTTTGGAAGGAATCAGAGACACATTGTTATGATAATAAGTACTATTGAGCAGGTATTGCTAGGTATTATAATAGGCACTTTAATCTTCACAATAATGTGATAAGTTATTTAACAGAGACATACTTAGAGAGTTTAGGGAGGTTCTAAATCTGCCCTAGCGGTCAGGAATATTTTCACAAATTGGGTATCATTTCATCTGAGTCAAAGGGGTGTGTGGAAATATACTAGGTAGCTCAAAGGTGGTTGTAGCCAGTAGCGGATTTCAAGCAAGAGGATTTTATGGAGGAAAAAAATAGCACAAAGGTTAAGAGACAAATTGTCAATCCCACAAGGGCTGGGATTTTTGGTCTATTTTATTAAGTATCTCTTGTATCTCTCCAATGCTTTGACCAGTACCCGGTTCATTCAATAATTAACCTAAGTGAATATAAGGGCATCATATGTCTACGGCATAGCATGGCCTGCAGTTCATTATTGCCGGAAAGGTAGACAAAGGCTCAATCACGAAGAGACCTGTAAACCACCCTAAATGTAAGCGATTAGGGCTGATACGTCGATGCTATAACCATAGTATTAAGAAATTCCACAAGTGCAGGAAAGCCTGGCACCTGTCCTGCCAATTACTACACTTCTTCAGAGCATGTACAAGGATGTGGCACCGAAGGGCCAGCAGAATGGTAGGGGCGCCAGCTCCCCACACTCGAAAGTAGGGTTTTCTGGCTGAAGTCCTTTTGAAGCACAAGGTTTGGGCTTTAAATGTAAGTGGAGCCTCTTCCGTCCCTTCCCCCCGCCCCCCAATTCCCCGCCCAGCTCCAATGCTGACTCTGGAAGGACACGGGACTGTCTCCGGGCCTTGCCCAGATCCCATAGGAGGAACCCCTGAGCGCGCTCCCACCCGCGACACCGCTCCCTTTCCCTCTGGAACGCGAGAGCGCACGCGCACCTTCCCGAGCAGAGCGCGCGCCCGTGAGCTCCCCGCATCCCCGTGCTCATCCGGGTCTCACCGAGCCTCAGCCAATGGTGGCTACTCGTGGCCCCCGGGGGCGGGGCTAAGCCTTGCCTCACAAGGGGCCTGGGATCACCGCGGGCGTCTCCAGGGACCGCGACCAGTCGGCAGAGGAAAGGGGCAGAGGCAGGGAGCCCAGCGTTTAGGCGAGGAGCGACAGTTCTGGGATCCGGTGGCTGCAGCTCCTCCAAAAGCGACTGAAGCGCGAGCAGATCGCCCAGTCCGAGCCAGTGTAGTAAACACACTTCAGAAACGTGAGGTGCCGGTGGTCACGTGGGGCGAGCGTCCTCCAGTGAGAAGCCGGGGGCGGGCCCGAGGCCGCTGACGCGGCGGCGGCGGCGGAGTCACCCGGGCAGCTTCGGGACCGGTCACCGGCCGGCAACCGTCCAGCGGCCTCGACCACCGCCTTCCTCCTCCCTCCTCGGTCGTCTCTCCCTGGCCGAGACAGCGTCGTCGACAGGGGCTGAATCCTGACTGTTCCTCTCAGTGGCTCACCTCCGGCGGGCCGTTTTGTCCTCAGGGGCCGCCTCGGTGGGGCGAGGTTTCCGTGACGAACCTCCTGGGGCTGTCGGTGCCCGCTCGGGCCGTCGTGGTGGCTCAAGCGCCTGGAACTTGCTCACGCTCCGGCGGTCCGAGGCCCTCGAAGTTATGCGTCGCCTGCAGGCGGTTGCGGCGGGCGCCGGCTCCTAAAGGGCGTCACACCCGGACTCCGCCGACTGGGCAACCTCCATTCATCTTCCAACTGCGCCTCCAGCGCCCCCGCCTTCTCCAGTCCCCTCCTCGGATTCATTTTTTCCTGTCCCCCTCTGCCGCCCTTTCCTCACTCCTTGGGTGAGGCGATTCTCCTGGAAACGAAGGCATCGGTTATGAGCCGGACCCTCCTTCCTTGAATTTCTCGGTGGAGGAAGTCGGGGGTGACCCGCCGCCCGCCGCGCCCTCGGCATGGGGGTGAACGCTGTGCACTGGTTCCGAAAGGGGCTCCGACTCCACGACAACCCCGCCCTGAAGGAGTGCATTCAGGGCGCCGACACCATCCGCTGCGTCTACATCCTTGACCCCTGGTTTGCCGGCTCCTCCAATGTGGGCATCAACAGGTGGCGGTGAGTTAAAAGCCCTTGGGGGAATTGATTTTGGTGTTTAATGAATCAGGTGTTAATGAATTATATTCGATAAGCCAAATCTGAGAATTTAGACCTCACACTGCCTTGCTTATACCGTTTAAGAATGGCAGGGACTTTGAGTATTACGTAGAATTGACTTAATAGTTCTCTGGCCAGAGAGTACTCACGACCTGGAACACATTGGCCTTTATCGGTGAATTACGTGTCTCTCTGCAGTTATGGGAACTCTTCCCTTGAATTTATGGAGAATTCTTGGTGGTGGAGTTAAAGAAATACCCTCCCAATCCTTAGTGGCCTGTGGACTGGCCTCTTTGTGGCATTCGAAAATTGTGTTCTTTAATGTTTACGTTCGTGTGTGTCTAGGTAACTCATAGTATGGAGGAAAATCATTCATTCAGTACATTTGGCTCCAAATCCAGTTTTCTTCCACCTTGAGGTTACTGTAGGAAAAGCAAGGGAAACAGCATTATCTGGTTTCTCTTTGCTCAGTTAGTTCTTCCTCTCAACTCCTCCTTGTGGTTGGTTAGGCAAAGCACAGTTTTTCTTTCTAGGCAAAGTATATTCCTTCTAGGGATCAGAACGCTGGAAGAAATTTTAGAAACACTTTATGAACATTTCCTGAAATACCAGGCTAGATGATCGTTAGACTCCCCTGGTGGAAAATGAAAGCACTAGCTCAGCAGATAGATTGTTGATCACTTACTATGTTCCAGGCACTGATTTAAATGCCAGGGCTATATAGCAGTGAATGAAACAGACAAAAAGTCTTATCCTCTTCAAGCAGAAACTATAAATGTATAGTACTTTAGGTGGCGATAAGTGCTGTGGAGAAAAATAGAGAAAAGGGATAAGGATTACAAGGGTAGGAATGGGGCGTTACAGTTTTAAATATGACCAGGGAAAAGTCACAGAGAAGGTGGCAGTTGAGCATACTTGAGGTGATAGGATGCAGATATCTAGTGGAAGAGCATTCCTGGCAAAGGGAATAATAGTATGGGAAAAGGCCCTGGGTAGAAATGTACTTGACCTTTGGAAGGAACAGCAGAGGAAGCCTATATGACTGGAGCAGAATAAGTGAGGGAAGAGTAGTAGATGATGAGGTCAGAGTTGTCATAGAGCCAGACTGAATAGTGCTTTATAAGCAATTATCAAGGTTTGGGCTTTTACTCAGATTCAAGTGGGAATAATTGAAGGATTTTGAGCAGAGAAGTGACGTAATCCCACGTATGTTTAAAAAAGATTTTTCTGGTTGTGGTTCTGAAAACAAACTGAATTGTGGAGTGGAGCTGGACAAGAAGCAGGAAGACCAGTTAAGAGGCTATTGATTCATCCAGACGAGAGATGATAATGGTGGAAGTGATGAGAAGTAGTCACATGCTGGTTGTATTCTAACGGCAGAATCTGTTGGCAGATTGCATATGTAGTGTGAGAGAAAGAAAAGAAGTTAGGAATGATTTCAAAATTTTTGGCTTCAGGTACTAGGAGGATGGAATTGCACTTTGCAAAGGAAGTGAAGTCAATTGGAGAGGCCATTGGGAGGGTGATCGGGGTTCTCTTTTGTTTGAGGGTTTTTTTGTTTTTTTTTTACACTCAAGTGGAGATAGCCAATAGGCAGTTGGATATATCTTGAGCTCAGGACAGAGATCCAGGCAGGAAGTATAAATTTGAGAGTTACTAGTTTATAGATAATATATAAAGCCATTTATTCATCCATCCATTTATTGAACAAATATTTGTCAAGCATCTACTAATGCCAGGCACTACTTTAGGTGTAGGGGACTCAACATAAACAAAATAACCCCAAATCCTCACCCTGTTGAAGCTACATTCTAGTGAAGCCATGAGACTAGGATCATTAAGAAAATGAGTGTAGATAGAAAAGAGAGGCAGTCTAAAGACTGAGCCATGACTATTTTTAATGTTTAGAAACTGGAGCTGTGGAAGAACCAGCATAGGAGGCTGCACAGGAGCTGCTAGTAAAGTAAGAAGAAAACCCAGAAGAGTATGGTGTCTTAGAAGAAAGTATTTCAAGGAGAAAAGAGTGCTTTACCTATATTAAATGCTGCTGATAGGTCAAGTAAGATGAGAACTGAAAATTAAAAATTGGATTTACCAATTTGAGGTCATTTGTAGTATTGTGAAGAGTGGTTTCAGTAGTGTCAGAGGCAAAATTTTTTTGAAATCATTCAAGCAAAACTGAGCACCAAATTCAGTGCTTTTTGTGTAGCATAGTTCAGTTACTGTTTGTTGTATGAAGTGGTATCTTGGAGTCAGTAATTTTATATTTAAACAGCTTTGTTAATCTCTTTATTGACCATAGGATAATATCCACATTTCTTAGCCTGGCTTTCAAGATCTACCTTTTGGCCTATGTATCTCATCTCTTACTGTTTACAATATGTGCTACCAACTCTGGGGAGTGGGGAGGGGAACCAACCTAGTTTTTCTTAGAAGCTATCTTGTATTTCTTTCAATCAATGTTTTTTAGACTTTTGGATTTAACAGAAAAAGCAAAATTTAAAAAAAACACTTTACCTAATAAGTACATTAATAAAACTACCTTTTGATATTGCCATCATTTCATTTAAAAAGGATTTATTTTTGAGACAAGGTCTTGCTCTGTCACGTAGGCTGGAGCTCTGCGGCATGTGCATAGCATAGCTCACTGCAGCCTTGAACTCCTCAGCTCAAGCAATCCTCCTGCCTCAGCCTCCCAAGTAGCTGGGATTACAAGTGCTAGCCACTGTGCTTGGCTAATTTTTACAAATTTTTGTTGAGATAGGGTATCACTGTGTTGCCCAGGCTAGTCTTGAACTCCTGGCCTTAACTGATCCTCTTACCTTGACCTCCCAAAGTGCTGGTATTACAGGTGTGAGCCACCACATCTGGCTGTTTTAACATTAAAAAAAAAAAGTTTGGAGGACATTGTTTCAGAATAAAGTGCTTCATGTTGGATAAATTTAGCTTTATGAAAATTCACATTTCTTATAAAAGTTATACTACATAAAAATTTATACATCAATGTTCACAGAAGCATTATTCATAATAGTAAGTGGAAACAACTCAAATGTCCATCAACTGATGATCGGATAAACGAAATGTGGTCCATATAATGGAATATTATGGCTATAAAAAGGAATGAAGTACTGATATATGCTACAACATGTATGAATGAACCTTGAAAACATGCTAAGTGAAAGAAGTTAGTCACAAAATTCCATGTATTATGTGATTCTATTTATATGAAATGTCCATGGTGGGCAAATGTATAGAGACAGAAAGTAGTTTAGTGGCTTCTTAGGGCTAGGGAATCTCGAGGACTTGGGAGATGATAGCTAAGGGGCTGAGGGTTTGTTTTTGAGGTGATGAAAATGTTCTAGGTGATGGTTGTACAACTCTGTGAATATATTAAAACCCATTTAGGGGAGGGGGAGAGCAAGGGCAATATACGTAACCTTAACATTTGTACCCCTATTATATGCTGAAATAAAAAAAAAAGACATTTAATTGTATACTATGTGTCTTCGCATGGAGGAAGGGGCAAATAAGCTCCCCCCAGCCTCTTTTAGTCTCATTCATGGGGGCGCCCTCATAACCTAATTACCTCCTGAAGGTCCCACCTCTTTTTTCTTATTTATTTTATTTTATTTTTATTATTTTTGATAAAAACTAGACCTGGAAGGCCCTACCTCTTAATACTATCGCACTGGGGATTAGATTTTAACAAATGAACTTGGGGGTGGGGGACACAAACATTCAGATCATGGCAGGTATAGTCTTTATATAATCACTTCTCCCCAATTTAGCAGGTAGTACCTTCTTGAAGAGAAGTTACCATTTCATTAGATCAGAATTTTATTTTGCATCCCTATCCATGAGAGACACTCACTATTCTTGGTGCTGGGGATACAATAGTGAAGAAAACAGAAGAAGTCCTTGCCCTCTGGAGCTTCCATTCTGATGAGGGAAACAGACAATAAGACAAATATAGTAGGATCAGGTGGTGGTAAATGCCATGGGGAGAAAAAAAAGCAGATTGAGAACAGAGCCTAAAGGAAATGAGGAAACAAGCTATACAGATATTTGGGAAAAGAGCCAGTTTTGCATTCTCCCCAGCATAGTTTCTTGTACATAGTAGGCATTTGATAAATTTTGTTTTTAATTTTCCTTATAAGGCTAGGGTTTAGGAATAGGGCAGCTACTTTATTTAACTTATATGTTAATTTATATCCTAAACTTAAAATTTAGAAAAATTTCAGTGAACAGTTACTTTTAGTGTTTTAAACTTCAACATGTTCATTACACAGTTGAAGCTATCACATAATTTTCAGTTAGCAAATCTATAAATATGCCTACATCCTTACTAATTTTTCCTTCTAGTGTATTATTTCAGTGGAAGAGATACTGCTGCCTCTACTCAAAGCCAATTCCTCAGTCTGTGTTCCACGTCAAAGACTTTGTTCATTTTTTATTCTTTCTTTCTTTTTTTTT
>VBSM01003169.1:24350331-24365122 GCA_008086735.1 Cheirogaleus medius | reverse complement strand
CTCGGCCTCCCAGAGTGCTAGGATTACAGGCGTGAGCCACCGCTCCCAGCCTATTATTTCTTCTTACCTTTTCTTTTACTTCATCCCTTTTTTTAAGGTTGTCTCCAATCAACATTTAACATGCTTAAGATAAAGCTCTGTAAAACAAACAAAATCCACAAAAAAGGAACAAATCTTGACTCTATTACTCTCCTGCAGCTTTGTATCTCAGTTCCTTTGTAGCCAAAGTTCTTGAACAAGATGTCTGATAACTGGATGACTTCATTTCCTTATCTTCTTCTCAACCTTGAACCCACTCCAAACTAAGTAGTCTCTAGTTCCACCCCCACCCACTCTACCAAAACTGTTTTTATCCAAAGGATACTTTTAATCTTTTCACTCCCTCCCTCTTCTACAATGTTTGACACATTTGACCACACCTCCTTCTTCTTCCCTTGGGTGTAGTTCTGCTGTTCCCAACCTCCAGGATGCAGACCAGTACCAGGCTATGGCCTGTTAGGAACCCAGTTGGCACAGCCCGAGGTGAGCAGCGAGCCACAGAAGGTTCATCTGTATTTACAGCCGCTCCTCATCACCGCATATGCTCTACCTCTTGTCAGATCAGCCGTGACATTAGATTTTCATACGAGCTTGAACCCTACTGTAAATTGCGCATGCGAGGGATCTAGGTTGCGTGCCCCTTATGACAATCTAATGCCTGATGGTCTGAGGTGGAGCTGAGGCGGTGATGCTAGTGTTGGGGAGTGACTGCACATACAGATTATCATTAGCAGAGAGGTTTGACTGCACAGTAAATGTAATGCACTTGAATCATCCTGAAACCACCCCACACCCTCACACCCC
The DNA here is from genome assembly GCA_008086735.1 of Cheirogaleus medius. Lineage (NCBI taxonomy): Eukaryota > Metazoa > Chordata > Mammalia > Primates > Cheirogaleidae > Cheirogaleus > Cheirogaleus medius. The sequence continues at coordinate 24,364,279 of VBSM01003169.1, read as the reverse complement.
CTGTGGAAAAATTGTCTTCCATGAAACTGGTCCCTGGTGCCAAAAAGATTGGGGAGTGCTGCTTTAGTTAGAGAACCCTCTTATGTTTGTTTTTGTGTCAGAGCTATTGGTGTTCTTCCTTGGCTTCTCTTTTCCTGTTTAACCTTTAAATGCCCCTTTGGTCTGTCATCTCCATCCTCTTTTCATTTGATATATTCTTAGGCAATCTCATCTCTTCTCATAAAGTCAGTTACCATGTATGTGACCAGAATTCTCAAATCACTATCTTTAGTCCAGATCGCTCACCTGATCCTTAGATGTGTGTGCATGTATGTGTGTGTATCTTATATATCCATTTGCCTGCTTGAATGTATTACCTCAGACTCAACTTGTTCAAAACATCTTCTCCCTTCTATTGCTCAAAAACAAACCAAAAGGCCGGGCACGGTGGCTCACGCTTGTAATCCTAGCACTCTGGGAGGCTGAGGTGGGTGGGTTGCTTAAGGTCAGGAGTTCGAGACCAGCCTGAGCAAGAGCGAGACCCCATCTCTACTAAAAATAGAAAGAAATTAATTGGCCAACTAAAAATATATACAAAAAGTTAGCTGGGCATGGTGGCACATGCCTGTAGTCCCAGCTACTTGGGAGGCTGAGGCAGTAGGATCTCTTGAGCCCAGGAGTTTGAAGTTGTTATGAGCTAGGCTGACGCCATGGCACTCTAGCCCAGGCAACAGAGTGAGACTGTCAAAACAAAATAAAACAAAAAAACCCCAAAAAACCCTGAATTGACTTTTCTTGTGTTTCCTATCTTCATAAATTATATTACCATTTACCCAGTTGCTCAAACAGTTTACAGATTAGATTGTTAATTATGTATTCACGTATTCCACAAATATTTAAGTCCTTACTGTGTGCCAATCACTTGCTAATTTTTCAGGTAAAATGATAGTCAACAGATAATTTCTCTGTCCTCAGGGAGCTTACAGTACAGAGGGGGATTTATTTAGAAATAAAATAATGACAAATACATTCTTCTCTCTCCATTGCTTTTTTAGCCCATATTACCGTCATTGCCCTACTCTACTTCATTTTCTATATAGCAACCAGAGTGATCTTTTAAAATTGCAAATCTGATGTCATTTAAAACCAGTTAGTAACATTTCTTTACCCTTAAGTTAAAGTAGAAAAAGCCATAGCATGGTTTAAAATCCTTGTGTAGTCTGGCCTTCTGCTGCTTTTCCCAGTTTTGGGTGATAGTTTCACTGAGGCATTTCAAACTGAGGCTTGAAATAGAAGGTGGATCTTAATAAGCAAAGAATGGAGGGAAGGGGATTCCAAACAAAAGGAAGAAAATTCCAGACTGGAGGAAAATATGGAAAGACACAGGATTCTGATGCTGTTGAGGAATCTGATGTAGCTGAATCATATGGTACATGAAAAGATAGGTGTTGTTTAGTACTTTTTTGGTTGCTGGTTGGTTGCTTGAATCAAACAGGCTTAATCAAAAAGAGAGATTAGTAGATGTAAGTGAACAATCCAAGGAAACTGGCTTCAGACATGTGTTGATGCTAGGGCTCAGAAAATGTCACCAGGATAGAATTTCTCTCTTTGTCTCTTTGAACTTCACTTATTCTGCCTTAGTTTCTCAGACAGGCTGTCCTCTGGTGGTAAAATATAGCAATAATAAAAGCAGTTACAGCAGTAGAAAGCATATGTGTCCATCCCAAAACTCTCAGCAAAAGTCTTGTGGCACTTTAGTGGCTCTGTTGGGGCCCATTTCAGAATCAACCATTGGGAGCCTTTGATTGTCTTAGCTAGAGTTGTGTGCCTCACTGGTGGAATCAGTTTAACTGGACTGAACTAATTAAAGTGAATGAATAGGAAATAGGAGGATATCCACATGCCTATTCTATAAGAACTAAGATCAGAAAGTGGGTACAGTTCAGAAAAGCTTGACCCGTTTGGGGAAATACAACGTTGGCAGTTGAGTGAATAAATAAAAGAGAGAGACAAGATACCAATTTGGAGGCTTTATCAGTTCAGGTGAAAGGTAATATGGGCTTGAACTAGGGAAAAGGCCATGAGGAAGGGGAAGATGCAAGAGAAAGGTTGTAGAGATACAGTGGATAGCTTAGGACCTAGGTGACTGCCTAGAAAAGACACTTTCATACAGGAGTAGGGTAAGGGAGAAAAGTGAATGTAAGATCCTCATACTTTGTTCTTCTGTGACAATTAGACATTGACTAAGTTAGGGAACACAGGAATAGACCATATTTAGATGAGGAAAGAGTGAGTTCAGTTTAAATCATTGATAAATTTGAAGTACTGGTAAATGGAGAAGATAGAAATTTAAGTCTGGGATTATAGATACTGGAGCTGTGCATGTGGGAATAATTCCTGTATAAATAATGGATGAAGCATGACTGGATAAGATTGGATAGAATAAGGCCCAGTCAAAACCTTGGTGAATACTGTATTTAAGATGAATAGGAACTGGTAAAGGAGACAGAGGGGAATCAATCAGAGAGGTAGAAGAGGAGCCAGGAGAGTGCTGTATCATGGAAACTGAATGTAGCAAGAATGTTTTTGCATTGTGCTAGAGAAGTCAGATTAGGATGAGTTTTGACAGTTATGCAGGAAAAACTGTCAAAGACTTGGAAGTGGGCAAAGGAAAAAAATTATTGCATATTTGGAATGCTAGATTTTGTCTAGATGACCCTCCAGGAATGATATAATTCTGAATATGCATCTTTGTCTTTGATTGACAAGGGTGTTTTACAGCTTGATAAAAAGGGATAGAAGATAAATTGTAGAAAACTGATAGCAGTACAGATGTTTCCTGCCTATACCAATCTTTGCGACATATTCATTTTGTATTTGTATGAGTCATGATTTTGCCATTTTGAAAATTAACTGTTACAAAGGCCTTTGATATACTTTGAGAGAGCACTTCAATGTAGTTGTAAGGTTAGAAATCAGATTGTATAGAAATTTACTAAAAGTGTGTGTGGAGGTAGAGGGGAAAGAATGGGAGAGATGATTAAAGGTTGGAATGTGAGGGAGGGATTTTATGGGAGAGGCGAGAAATGAGCTAGAGGCATAGGTTCTGGACAGGCTGAGGAAAAGTGAATTTTGGTCAGGTCACAAGACTTACAGTCAAAACTGGGCATAGAGGATTCACAGGATGATAAATAGGAAATAAAATATATAGATAAGGTAAGGCTTGAATGTGGAGTTCTTTGAATGACAGACTGAAGTGAGTTTAGAACATCTGACTATACAAAGACTTAGGTTCTAATCCTTGCTTTCCTATTAAGTAGCAGTGGGACTGACCTTGGTTGGGTAAGTCACTCTTCCTTCATTTATTCATTCAGGAAACATTCATTGATAGCCTATTATCTGCCAGGTACACTGTGCAAAGAATTGGAGATACAAAGATGAAGGTCATGGTTCTTGCCCATAAGGAAACTTTCACACCACTAAAGGACAAATAATTAAAATAGAAAATGTTAAAAAGAAATTCTGTAGAAATATGCAAAGACAATTGTGAGAACACAAAGGAGAGACAACTTTAGGGGCATAGGGAAAGGGGTAAATGTGGTAGATGTGTGCTGGAGAGATGTGTGTGTGTGCGCACACGCGCGTGCTTGTGTGTTGGGGAGCACGGGGTGTGAGATACTGGTTTGAGAGAGGAGTTCCAGAAAGTTCCACAATGCTTCTTGATGAAGGATATTCATGAGTTGGTGTCCTCATATGAAAAGGGAGGTACTAAATAAAACCCTCTCTTGTCTGATACCATTGGGACCTGCAGTTATTTGAAAAAGGCTATGAAAAAACAGCACATACAGAAATGTGCATTAATTTGATAGTTTTTGATGTAGGACTTAATTCCACTTCTCAGTTCTTCTCACTTCTTTATCCACATTTATTCCTTGTGTGATCTCATCTAGTTCTATTTGCATGTCTGATGATTTCCTATTGTGCATTTCCTGCACTGACCTCTATCTTGAATTCCAGATCAGGATATCCAATATTTTTATTTGGATTCCAAATAAGCATGTTAAGCTTTATTTTGTCCCTCTCTCCCTCACCTCTCTTGATTTTTGTATATCACGGTAAATGGCAACATTCACCTAGTTCTGCAAAAACCTAGGAGCCACCCTTTCTTCATTTCTTTTGATCCCCATACCCCATATCTAGTCCTTCAGCAATTGTTATAGCTTATCCTTCAAATTAAATCTCATATCCATTCAAATATCACCCTTTCACTGCTACCATACTATGCAAGCTACCAGCATTTCTTGCATGACTAGTGTAATAACCTTCTAAATTCTCTACTTCCATTTTTGTGCCTGCTTTCCCTGTCTGTTCCATGTGGAAGCCAGGGTAATATTTTAAAAACCATAATCAGATCAGGTCATTCTCATGCTTAGAATCCTCCAGTGGTTTCCAGGGCCTTTACATTTTCTTCATCTTCTGGAACATTATTTCCTTAGACCTTAGTATGACTCATTCATTCAGTGCTCCTTCCTCAGAGAGGCCTTTTCTGACCATCCTATGTAAAATAATTACTCCTATTCCCTCCCCTACCTACCACCTTTCACTCTCTATGTCCTTACTTGTTTTATTTTTTATAGCATTTATCACTACCTAAGATTATATATTTGTTGATTTACTTTTTTATTATCTCGCTCCTCCACTAAATTACATGAGAGGTGTCAATATGTGCCTTAATTGTTATGGCTCCTCAACCCTATAACAGTGCTTCTCAGTGGGTGGTTCAGGATGCCTTATGGGTCCTTGATACCCTTTCAGGGTATCTGTGAAGACAGAACTATTTTCATAATACTAACACACAGTTTGACTTTCTCAGTTATTCCCTCACATATGTTCAGTTAGTTGAGTTTTCCCGAAGCTACATAAGTGATGGCATTTTTGCTATGATGGCTAATGGAATGCGTGCTGCTGTATTCTTGTTTTAAATTTTCTTCAGCTTTAATTTCTCACATGGTAAATGGTAAATCTTAACAGTTATTGCCTATAAAACAAAGCTCTTTGGGGTTACTCAGTAATTTTTAAGGATATTAAATACCCTGCGATCAAAAAGTTTGAGAACTGCTGTCCTAAAACAATACCTGGCACAGAGAAGATGTTCAATAAGTCCTTGTGGATTGAATGTATAACTGCATATTGTTCTGCTGATTTTGTTGATAGAGTTTCAAGTTGGGTTTCGTGCATAAGTTATACCCACAGTCTGATAAAGCCTATCATTTTCTTTAAAGTTGATTAAAAGCTTAAAGACCTTTGTAAAGCAAACTTGAGTACAGAATTTCTTTAGTACATTTTTTCTTTCCATCTACTATAGCTGTCTTATCCACAGATAATTAATTAGACATACTTTTTTGTGATTCACCTTTTATTGAGCCTTTTTGAAGCATTATATTTAGTTTTCAATAAAACAGCTTTCTTTTTCACACTCATTTATCAGTTTAAAATTTAATTAAATTATGGATTATAATTGTAAATTCAGCTGGCATAAATAGGTTTGAGAACCAGAACTGACTCTTGGTACACATGGAACTTTAACTGACTGGAATGGGAATCAGATGTATTAGAAAGCAATATCCTGTTTTGGCTGAGCGAGGTGGCTTACGCCTGTAATCCTAGCATTTTGGGAGGCTGAGGTGGGAGGATTGCTTGAGACCATGAGTTGGAGACCAGCTTGAGAAACTAAGGCTAAGGATCCCTTGAGCCCAGCCATTTGAGCTTGCTTTTAGCTATTATGACACCACTGTACTCTACCCTTAGGCAATAGAGTGAGACCCTGTTTCAAAAAAAAAAAAAAGAAAGGAAGAAAAAGAAAGCAACAGCCTGTTTTATTCTTTTCAAATTGAAATTAGCCATGGCCTTCGGTCAAAATGACCTCTGTATGTTTTACACAGGGCACAGAGGGCATTTAGTTATTTGTGTGAAATGATAAATGGGAGGTAACAAGATATTTTAATGTATGTTAAGTACATAATTGCAAAGATCCCTTCTGGCTGTAGCATTGTATGATTTCTGTGATGGTAATACCAAAATAATTATTAATAATATAAAATATATAATTAGTTTTTTTTATCTTTATTTATATTTTATTTATTTTTATTATATATTTTTTGATAGGGTCTTGCTCTGTTGCTCAGACTAGAGTGCAGTGGCGTGATCATAGCTCACTGCATCCTCAAATTCCTGGGCTCCTCCTACTTCATCCTCCAAGTAGCTGGGACTACAGGCACGCACCACCATGCTCTTGCTTAGGCTGGTCTCGAACTCTTGGCCTTAAGTGATCCTCCCACCTCAGCCTCTTAACTGCAGCCTTGAACTCCTGGGCTCAAGGTATCCTCCTGTATCCTCAAGGTATCCACCTCAAGGTATCTGCCTCAAGGTAGCCTCTCAAGTAGCTAGGATTACAGGTGCACGCCATCACACCTGGCTAACTTTTTTTTTCCATTTTTTTTAGAGTCAAGGTCTTGTTATGTTGCTCAGGCTCACAGATATGAGCCACTGCACCCTGGTAATTGAATTTGATATTCATGTTTTTCTAAAATGTCTACCATTTAATCTAGTCTTCCATTTTTACATGTATTGCTAAAGTTGTATACCATATTCTTTTATTTTAATAATTACCACAATTGCTGTTATAGTCCCTTTCTCATATTACTAGTAGATATTTATATATTTCTCTAGTTTTTATTTCTCAGACTTGCCCGATGCTTTTCTATTTTATTGATCTTTTCAAAGCATAACTCCTACAGGAGTATAGTTACCTCCACAAAAAGCATCAGGCTCAGATAGTTTCATAGGTGGGTTCCACCAAAGTTTTAGGGACCATGTAACTTCAATGCTATATAATTTGTTCTATAACATGGTAAAAGAAGAGGAAATAATGTACACATTTATTAAATAGAATATAGAAGCATATTTTAAAAGTATATCCTATATTCATATTGAAAATACAAGGATAATTGAGTATTAGAAATATATTAATACAAACCATTATATTAATAGACCAAAGGAAAATAATAATATCATCTCCATAGGTGCTGAAAATACTTTTGAATAAAATTCAATATCCATTCCTATAAAAACTAGTTCTAAACCAGAATAAAAAGCTACCTCCTTTATATAGTTATGTATAACATCAACTCAAAAGCCAGCATCATGCTTAATGGATAAATTTAGAAGTCCTGCAAAGTCTGGAACAAGATACAAATGCTGGCTATCATCACTATTACTATCATTGGGCCAGAGGTACTAACTAATACATTATAAGAGGTATAAAAATGGAAGAGGAAATAAAATTATTACTATATTTAGATGATATGATTGTATACCTAAAATATCCAGGAGAATCAACTGAAAAGCTGTTATTAATAATAAGAGATTTCAGTGATATGGCTGCATATAATTTTTCTTAACCTTAGGTGCAGAGAATTAAGCTTATCCTTAGTTCAAGACTCATTCTGATCATTGGCTTATGTAAGGTCTCATGCTGGCCGGGCGTGGTGGCTCACGCCTGTAATCCTAGCACTCTGGGAGGTCAAGGTGGGCGGATCGTTTGAGCTCAGGAGTTCGAGACCAGCCTGAGCAAGAGCGAGACCCCATCTCTACTAAAAATAGAAAGAAATTAATTGGCCAACTAAAATATATAGAAAAAATTAGCCGAGCATGGTAGCGCATGCCTGTAGTCCCAGCTACTTGGGAGGCTGAGGCAGAAGGATCACTTGAGCCCTGGAGTTTGAGGTTGCTGTGAGCTAGGCTGACGCCACGACACTCTAGGCCGGACAACAGAGTGAGACTCTGTCTCAAAAGGTCTCATGCTTGTTTTCTTTCTTTGTTTAGTCTCCTTTATACCTATTTGAATTTCCTTTTTTCCATGAACAAATATATTGTTTATTATATTATTGCATTATATAGTATATATTATATTTATGTTCTAATAATACCGTCTTCTCACTATACATTCTGGCAAACTGGATATTATTTTGTTTGCATTTATTTTTAATTTACATAAATGTTACTATATACCTTATTCTGTTATTTTTTTCCCCGTAAACATTAAATTTTTTATTTTTTTATTTTTTTATTTTTTTTTTATTTCAGCATATTATGGGGGTGCAAATGTTTAGGTTACATATATTGCCCTTGCCCCACCCAAGTCAGAGCTTCAAGCATGTCCATCCCCCAGATGGTGTGCACTGCACCCATTAGTAATATGTGTATATACCCATCCCCTTCTCCCCCCTCCCATCTGCCCAACACCCAATGAATGTTATTACTATATATGCACTTAAGTGTTGATCAGTTAATACCAATTTGATGGTGAGTACATGTGATGCTTAAATTTTTAAGATCTTTTCATATTGGTTCTTCTAATCCATTGCTTCTAGCAGCTTTTTAATACTCTGTGTGACATCCACCATATTTTACCTACCTGTTATCTAAGTGATAGCTACCTATTTACTTCCAGTTTCCTGACACCATATATTATGTTGCAGTGAATGTCCTTATACACGACTCTATGTAAGTATTTCTTTGAAACATATATAGAAATGAGTAGAATTGCTGGGACACAGTAATCCCCATATGTGGTTTGAGTAAGAAATGGCAAATTGCTATTTATAATAGCTGTGAACTAGTCTATATTCCCACTAACAATGCATGAGTGTTCCTCTATCCTTATATCCCAACATTTTAAAAGCCAACTTTCTAAATCTTACTTAAGTATAAAGTGATATCTGATTCTTTACATTTGTACTTTTCTAGTTACTAATAGGTTTTATCATGTCTTCTTTACATATTATCTTTGGAGGTTTTTTCCTTCTATAAATTACCTTTTAATAGTCTTGCCCACTTTTCTGTTGATGTGCTGCTGTCTTTTTAATTTTATTTGTAGGAGTTTAAAAATATATAAAAAAATGCAATAGCCACAAGCACATGAAAAGATTCTCAACATCATTAGTCATTAGGGAAATGCAAATCAAAACTGCAGTGCAATACCAGTTCACTCCCACTAGGATGACTATTACCAAAAATTTTTTAAAGGAAAATAAGTGTTGGTGAGGCTGTGGAGAAGTTAGAACCCTCATATATTGCTTGTGGGAGTATAAAATAGTGCAGCTGCTATGGAAAACAGTTTGGCAGTTCCACAAAAAGTTAAACATAGAATTATTATATGATCCAGCAATGCCACTCCCAGAATTCCAAAAGAATTGAAAGCAGGCATTCAAAGAAAAACTTGTACATGAATGTCCATAGCAGCACTATTCACAATCACCAAAAGGTGGGAACAACCCAAATATCCATTCACTGATGAATGAATGGATAAACAAATTGTGGTCTGTCCACACAGTGGACTGTTATTCGGTCATAAAAAGGAATGAGACATTACAACATGGATGAATGTGAAAACATTATGGTTGGCCGGGCGCAGTGGCTCACACCTGTAATCCTAGCACTCTGGGAGGCCAAGGTGGGCGGATTGTTTGAGCTCAGGAGTTTGAGACCAGCCTGAGTAAGAGCCAGACCCCGTCTCTACTATAAATAGAAAGAAATTAGTCAAACAACTAAAAACAGAAAAAATTAGCCCCGCACGGTGGTGCATGCTTGTAGTCCCAGCTACCTGGGAGGCTGAGGCAGGAGGATCGCTTGAGCCCAGGAGTTTGAGGTTGCTGTGAGCTAGGCTGACGCCACAGCACTCTAGCCCGGGCAACAGAGTGAGACTCTGTCTTAGAAAAAGACAACAAAAAAAACCCATTATGGTAAGTGAAAGAAGCCAGACACCAAAGATCACATATTTTATGATTCCATTTATATGTACTATCCAGAAAGTTAAATCCTTAGAAACAGAAAGCATATTAGGGGTAGCCAGGGGTGGGAGGAGAAATGGAGAGCAATTGCATAATGGGTACAGGGTAATTGGTACAGGTTTCCATTTGTGGTGATACAGACATTTTGGAACTATCTAGAGGTGATGATTGCACAACATTATTAAAGTACTAAATGCCACTGAATTGCACACTTTAAAATGTTACAAAGTTGGCAGTGAGCTAGATTGTCCCATAGTTTGCTAACCCCTTGCTTTATATAAACAACTGGTTAGAAAATATAATAGGATACGGCACTCACTCTAGCCTGGGCTACAAAGTAAGACTCTGTCTCAAAAAAAAAAAAAGAAAATATAATAGGAAGAAAAATTCTGTGTATAGTTGCAACAAAGACAGGTACAAAAACCCAGAGACAATTTGAATTCAAATACAAAGAGAATGATGATTGGATTTTATTCTCCACCTATGCTCTTGTTCCCAAATAATAAAGGATGAGGGAGATGTGGAATAGTTAGGAAGTGACTGCCTCACAGCCCATGAGACTTCCTCAGTTGAGAACATCCTTTCAGGGTTCAACAAAGTAGCTTTCCAGTGAGAGGAGGAAGCAAACCTGTAAATTATAATATCATTCAGTCACTTTCAAGGTTTCAGCCTTATCACAGACTCCCGCTCATCTTCTTCCTCCTGTCCCCTATACTTTCCCGACACCTCCCTCATCCCATTAATCTACACTCTGGAATCTTGTGTAGATTCTTGTCATTTTCTCATAGTCATGGAAGGGCCGCTGGGAAGCTAATTTCCAGGTGTCTCAGATTTAAAATGTAAAAAATAAAACCATAAAACTAGTAGAAGAAAACTGGGGAGGAGATTTTTAAAATACCCTTAAAGTGAGAATGGTCTTTCTAACACAAGATCCTGAAACCAAAAAGGAAAGACTGGGAAGTTCGACTAGATAGTCATATAAAAGTTGTACATGCCAATATCACTGTATCACGTAGAAAATCTAAAGATGGCATGCTAAAGGATAAAAGCCTGATTTCCTTAATATGTAAAGGGCTCTTGTACAGTGAATTATGAATTATGGTAGATTGTACCTTTTGTCAATATGAAGTCTATACTATATAGACCAAGGGTTGACAACTTTTTCTTAAAGGATTAGACAGTAAATGTTATAGGCTTTGTAGGCCACACAGCATCTCTTTCTTATACATTTTTTTTTTATGCAACCCTTGGAAAATGTAAAAGCCATTCTTAGCTTGTGGACCATACAAAAGCAGGTCATGGGTCATATTTGTCCCATGGGCCATAGTTTGCAAACTCCTCTGTAGACTATTTCATTTCTTTTTGTGGAGTCCTTTTGCCTTTGTATAATGTTAATATTGCCATTCTACTTTGTTTTGATTTGTCTGATATGTCTTTGCTTTTATTTTTGTTTTATATGTTCCTTGTTAATAATACATAGCTGAATATTTTTAACCTGATTTGAGTTTTTAATCTTGAATAGCAAAATATGATCCATTCACATTTATTGTTATCATTAATCTTATGGTTTTATTCTTGCTTTATATTTATTTATTTATTTTGTTTTATTTTTCTAAATTGTAAATGAACTTTATCCTTATTTACCCCTTAGGTGGATTGGTAGTTCCATATTCTGTTCTTCTTTTCCCAGTGGTTACTTTAAATTTTTTTTTGAGACAGAGTCTCACTCTGTTGCCCGGGCTAGAGTGCCGTGGCGTCACCTAGCTCACAGCAACCTCAAACTCCTGGGCTCAGGCAATCCTCCTGCCTCAGCCTCCCAAGTAGCTGGGACTACAGGCATGCACCACCATGCCAGGCTAATTTTTTTTCTATATATTTTTAGTTGGCCAATTAATTTCTTTCTATTTCTTTAGTAGAGACGAAGGGGTCTCGCTCTTGCTCAGGCTGGTTTTGAACTCCTGACCTTGAGCGATCCTCCTGCCTCATCCTCTCAGAGTGCTAGGATTACAGGCGTGAGCCACCGCACCCAGCCTACTCTAAAATTTTTAACAATATACTTGAGACTAATTTTACCTGATCAACAATTAAGAATCAAACAGTAAGATGGTTGCAGTGGTGCATGCCTGTAATCCCAGGTACTCGGGAGCTTGAGGCAGGAGGATCACATGAGCCCAGTTTAAGATTAGCCTGCAAGACCCTGTGTCAAAAAAAGAGTATCAAATAGTATGTGTAACCTTACCCTCAATAAAACAAACCTATTAGCACACTTTTAATTTTCCCTCTACTGTCTTCAAATTTTAGTTCTATGTTATCCTACTATTTTTTTAACAGTTGCATTAAACTTTTATAGCCACATGAGTTACAATTTTTTTTTTTTTGAGACAGAGTCTCACTCTGTTGCCTGGGCTAAAGTGCAGTGGCATCATCATAGCTCACAGCAACCTTAAACTCCTGGACTCAAGTAGTTGTTCCTGCCTTAGCGTCCCGAATAGCTGTGACTACACGTGTGTGCTACCACACCCAGCTAATTTTTCTTATTTTTTGTAGAGACAGAGTCTTGCTGTGTTGCTCAGGCTGGTCTTGAACTTCCGCCATCAGATGATCCTCTCACCTCTGCCTCCCAAAGTACTGGTATTACAGACATGAGCTCTGTACCCAGCCAGTTATAGTCGTTTAAAATTAACTATACATTTTTATATTTATTTGTATACCACCCTGTATGTATTACCTTTTGATGATTCTCGAGTCCTAGAAATTGTACATAGATTGTTTATTTTTCTATTCTTTAGAATTCTAAGTGGCCTTTTTTCTTCTGTACATGAGTAATAAATTAGGTATAGGATTCATTTTTTTTTTTTTTTTGGTAATTTTTATGAGACAGTCTTGCTCTGTTACCCTGGCTAGAGTACAGTGGCACCATTGTAGCTCACTGCAACCTCCAACTCCCACGCTTAAGCAATCCTTCTGTCTAAAATTAGGTATAGAATTCTAAGGTGATTAATTTTTTCCTACAGAAAGCTTTAATCAGATGTTTTGGTTAATTCACACAACATATAAAAATTCTAATTGTCAATACTTAAAATTTAAGAAATCTCTATGCAAAAATCTGTACATCTGGCTTTGTTTTTTTGAACAACCAGAAGCTTTGCCTCTTTAGACTTAGCATTCTCTCTTGGCTAATTAGCTGGAGCTATATAGTGGCTGCCCTTTTCTTATGAGGTATGTGTTCTCCATTTGACCACACTCCCACTTCAGTCATTTAAATTACCTACTTGGCCATTGCAGATATTTGCATTTGTACCTCCTGACTTAGAGGCAATAGAATGCTTAATAATTAGGCAGCAAGGGGTCAAGCTACAAGAAAAATTTAAATAAAAATTACTACAATAATTATTATAAACCTCTAGAAAATTGAGTCAGCTCATCCATTTTTTAGATTAAAAGGAGAATGGAACAGGGGAGTGACAAATTAAAAAAGTACATCTGTATTTTGTTTTATTGAATAGAGTTTTATTGAATGAAGGTGGAAAATGTTACCTTGTTGTCTTAAATTATAATTTTGTTTTGAATTATCAAAGGCTTTTGATTAAAATGTACAAAGCCTAATTAAAGAATATTTAAAGGAAATTGATTTTTTCTGAATAACATTTCATTGTCTTAAAAGTTTAACCTTTAATTGTTCCCAAGTTAACATAGAAGTATATCTAAGGTTGACAGTTCATTTCTCTCAGCATATTGGGGATATAGTCAGCTGTCATTCCCACTATTACTTTTTTGAGGGTAATATATTATTTCTTTTTGTCTAATTGTAAATCTTCTCTTTCTTTGACATGTTCTGCAGTTTTTCAATGATGACTCTAAGTGTGAGTTTTTTTATATTTATTCCTCTTGGATTTGTAAGGCTTCTTCAACCTGTGTGTTGGTGTCTTTCATCAGGTCTGAACATTTTTCAGCTGTTACTTTTTAAAATATTGCTCCACTTCATTCTGTTTTCTCCTTTTAGAAATCCATTTGTACATATATTAGAGGTTTTTACTACATTCTTCATGTCTTCTTCATATTTTCCATCTCTTTGGCTCTCTATGCTTTATTTTATAAAATTTCTTCTTTTTTTTTTT
>VBSM01003169.1:24331707-24348027 GCA_008086735.1 Cheirogaleus medius | reverse complement strand
CCTCCCGCCTTGGTCTCCCAGAGTGCTAGGATTACAGGCATGAGCCACCACGCCTGGCCTTAGCCTATTTATTTTTTAAACTTTATTAAGTTTGTTTATTTTTGTATATCAAGAAAATGCCCAAATGTTGATTGAAAGAATGAGTGAATGAAAGTGCTTCAGATTTGCTTTTCTGTACTATATTAGTCTCTAATAATTTACCGTATGAGGTCATAAAAGTAGTAGAACTACGAAGATATTAGAAATTATTTTAGGCCTAAATGTGACTTTTTACCTAAATAAGATAATGTGTGGCTCACATGATTAGTTCATTAAATGTTAATCTGCTGTTGTTTTTGTTTGTTTTTTCTCTCAAGAATATGTTTTTCATATAATTATATAACATTTGTATAGTTAAGGAACATTTCTTATTTTCAGATGTGTAAACATATGTAATTGGAATTTGTTTGTGGCCTGTGACAGGTCTATAACCTTGTTTGGAATTTTAATAATGTTTCTCTCTCTTTTTTTTCTATTTTTTAATCATTGAAAACTATATCATACTAGTGGTTCTTAATTGGATATTTTTGTTCTTCTGTCATTCTCTTTTTTTTTTTTTATTAGAGCCCTCACATTGACCTACTGTTGACCCTCCTCATCTGAATTAGGGACATCTGAGTTCCTTACATCCTGCTCTGAGTTTCTAGATTCTGTTTTTGCAGAAGGCCGAGTACCCCTTCATCTCTGGCCTAAGGGGACAGAGAGAGGGGTAGGAGGAGTGTCTCCATCTCCATTTGGCCCCTAGAGAAGGGTGTTACAGCTGCTCACAGCTTGGTTTCGGGATGCTGGGCCAGTGGGGTGGTTCAGTGGCAGCTTAGCCTCAGGGATGAAGGGGAGCTGGAGCTACTCACCCCCAGAGCAGCTACTCACTCCCAGAGCAAAACACACTCCAGTAATAGTTCCACTTCCAAGATGACATAGAGCAAGCAGTAGCTGTGTGAGCCACAAGGGGTCCAGGGTCTGCTGTTTTTCTAGGGGAAGCACAGCTATGCGGACCTCCTGGCAGCTCCCTCTGCTGGGCTTAGTGCCTGTGAAGATTGCAGGGGACCCTTATGGTGAGGTCGCTAGGTGTTCAAGGTCTTGATGGAGGTTTCTAGGATCTTCTTGCTTATCTTCTGGCCATAGGAGTTCTCCTGGTTTTCAGCTGATCTCAGTTGGGGGGGAGGGTGGAAGCCCAACATTTCCTTCCATTGTCTATGTGGCCATTCCAAGTTTCTGTGCTCACCAAGGTTTCTGTCACCACCCTCTGATGAATCCCAGCACTCTCCCTCAGTTATTTTCTTTAAAACATAGTCCGTTTTTCATTGTTCTAGCTGTCTTTGTGAGGGGGACGAACTCTAGGGGCTTCTGGTTGACCACCTTGTTCAAATATATATCTTATTACCTGGTCAGGTATTTTATAGGATGTTCCTCAATTTGGTTTTGTCTGATATTTTCTCATAATTAAATTGAGGTTATGCATTTTGAGGGAAGAATGCCACAGAGGTGATGTGCCCTTCTCATATCAGGGGATGTATGGTATCAGTATATCTTATCACTAGTGATACTAACCTTGATCATGTGCTTCAGTTAGTGTCTGCCAGGTTTCTCCACTATAAAATTACTGTTTTTCTTTTGTAATTAATGAATATTTTGGGAGAGATACTTTGAGACTATGCAAATATCCTGTTTCTCCTTAAACTTTCAGCCATTAATTTTAGCATTCATCAGTAGATCTTACCTAAAGCTATTAATATTATAATGATGATTATTCCATTCCTTTCATTTCATTCTATATTAGTTGAAATTCTTTTGTAATGAGGAGTTGTTCCTTCTCCTCCATTTATCCAGTTATTCAATCATTTATTAATAGAAGTATAAACTCATGAGGTTTTTTTTGAGAGGGGTTGGTTATAATCCACTACTGTCACTGTTTATTTCATTTCATTTGTTTAGCTTTGGCACCCATATTATTGTTCGACATACACCCATCCTATTTTTCTTGAGCACTTACTTTCCGGCACCATGTGATACTCCACCCTGGAATCAGTCACTGCCCTGTTGAGGTCTGGTTGTTCTTATTGGAGAATTGAGAAACCAAGATCTATTCAACGTTTAGAGTCTTATTTTTCTTTTCCTGGCACTCCCTCACCCCCTCAATAGTCCTACCACTGTAAAAGCATCTGAAAAACTTGAATTACATCTAGAGTAAAATTGGCATTATTTGGAGAAAATAATTTACTAATAGGAATATAAGAAAACCAATGTATGTACCTCTGCCATTTGCTTTTGTACACACATCGAATGGATTTTATTTAGTTCCATATTAATCCTGTAAAGCCTAGAAGTAGATTTTATATATGATTTTTGGCCTGTAGTGTTATAATGCAATGGTTTCTAAAAATACACATGGAATAGTAAAAGTCCTAGATTTCAGGTATCTTTATGTGATTTGGGATTAAGGTGGCATAAATTACATTGCCTTATGCTAGTGTAAATTTACCTCAGAAGTTAAAAGATACTTTAATTAAAGACTAAGTTAATCTGCTGTCACAAAATGCCATGATTAATACTAAAAACCCAGATTAGTCATCATCTTTCTAAAACCTTAAAGATCTTCCTCAGCATAATTGTCTTCCTTTTTATGTCCTTTAATGTTTGGGACTTCAATGATGCAATATACTAATTAATATAACAATAAATTTGCTTAACTTAATCTCATTAAAGTTTATGGGCTCCAGAGGCTAGAATTCTGATTTATTTTTTGTATCCTAAATAGATGGATGCTCAAATGTTGGAGTGTATAAATGAAAAAAATGTACCTCAGAATAAGTGGTTCTATATTTTATCTAATAAATTCTTAGCTTCACCTCTTATATTTCTCTGAGCATAGAACAAATTCCATGTTATATATCATCCATAAAGTCAATAGATATTTCTCATTTTTAAAAATGAAATCAAGTATATATGGGATATATTCAAGGTCCATGATAGGTTCATAACTCACTTATTAGTAATTAAATAAAATAGACCTTTTTGTTACAGAGAATCACATCAGATTTAAGGTTTTCAAATTTGGGTTTCATTTTTCCTTCCTACCCTTATCTCCCTTTTTAAAAAAATGTATATTTATTTTGTGATAAGAACACTTTAACATGAGAACCAGCCTCTTGACAGATTTTTAAATATACCGTACAGTATTATTAACTATAGGTGCTAAGTTGTATAATAGCTCTGGAAATTATTCATCTTTTATAATTCAAACTTTATACTTATTGATTAGCAACTCTCCATTTCCCCTCCCCTCCTTCTCAGAACCTGATAACTACCATTCTATTTATTCTCTGCTTCTGTGAGTTTGACCTTTTTAGTTCCTCATATAAATGGAATCATGTAGTATTTGGCCTTCTTTGACTAGCTTATTTCATTTAGCTTAATGGTCTCAAGGTTCATCAGTATTGTCACATATTGAAGGATTTGTTTCTTTTTTAAAGGCTGAATAATATTCCTCTGTGTGTGTGTGTGTGTGTGTGTGTGTACAAGTGTGTGTTTGTATACATGTACATCACATTTTTTATTCATTCTTCTATCAGTGGACATTTAGATGATTTCTACCTCTTGGCAATTTTGAATAGTGCTGCAGTGAACATGGGAGTGCTAATATTTCTTTGATATCCTGATTTCAGTTCACCCAGAGGTGTGTTGCTGAATCATATGGTGTAGTTCTACTTTTAATTTTTTGAGGGGACTCAATGCTATTTTCCATGGTGGTGACACCATTTTGCATTACCACCAAGAGTATACTAGGATTCCAGTGTCCCACATCCTTGCCAACACTTGTCTTTTGGTTTTTTGATAGTAGCTGTCTTTATTGGTTTTTTTTTGTTTTTTGTTTTTTAAGAGTTGGGATCTTGCTCTGTCAACCATGCTAGAATGCGGTGGTGTCATCATAGCTCACAGCAACCTCAAACTCCTAGGCTCAAGAGATTCTCCTGCCTCAGCCTCCTACTGATATAAGTAGCTGGGACTATAGGCATGTGCCATCATGCCCAGCTAATTTTTAAAATTTTTGTAGAAACAAGGTCTCACTATGTTGTCCAGGCTGGTCTTGAAGTCCTGGCCTAAAGTGATCCTCCCACCTAGGCCTCCCACAATGTTGGGATTACAGGCATGAGCCACCGTGCCTATCCCCTTAGACAATTTTTTAACCAGGTTATTAGTTTTTGCTGTTGAGTTGCAGGATTTCCTTATGTATTTTGGAAATTAACACCTTATCAGATAAACTACTTGCAAGTATTTTCTCCCATTTTACAGGTTGCCTTTTCACTCTGTTGATGGTTTCCTTTGCTGTACAGAGGTTTTTAGTTTAATGTCACCTCTCTTGTATATTTTTGCTTTTGTTGCCAGTGCCTTTGGTGTCATATCAGTGAAAGTGTTGCCAAAACCAACATCATGAAGCTTTTCCCTTATATTTTCTTCTAGGAGTTTTACAGTTTCTGGTCTTACATTTAAGTCTTTAATCCATTTTGAGCTGAGTCTTGTGTCTGATGTAAGATGAGGGTCCGATTTTGTTCTTTTGTATGTGGATATTGTTTTTCCCTGTACCATTTGCCAAAGAGACTATCCTTTGCACATTGTGTATTCATGGTACCCTTTTTGAAGATCAGTTGACCGTATATGTGTGTGGCTTTATTTCTGGGCTGTGTATCCTGTTTCATTGATCTATATGTCTGTCTTTATACCAATGCCATACTGTTTTAATTACTGTAGCTTTGTAATGTATTTTGAAATGAAGAAATATGATGCCTCCAGCTTTGTTCTTTTTCAAGATTGTTTTGACTATTTGGGGTTCTTCGTGGTTCTAGAATTGAAGAATTATTTATTGTATTTTTGTAAAGATGCTTTTGGGATTTTGATAGGGGTTGCATTGAATCTGTAGATTGCTTTGGGTAGAATGGATATCTTAACAATATTAATTCTTCTAATTTATGAACACAGGATATCTTGCCATTTGTGTCTTTTTAAGTTTCTTTGAGCAATGTTTTATAGTTTTTAATGTACAGGTCTTTTACCTCTTTATATTAATATAAGTTTATTCCCAAGCATTTTATTCTTTTTGATGCTATTATAAATGATATTGTTTTCCTAATTTCCTTTTCAAAGAGATTGTTGTCATGTATAGAAATGCAACTGATTATTGTATGTGGATTTTATATCCTGCAACTTTACTGAATTGTTTTATTAGTTCTAACAGTTTTTTGGTAGAGTTTTTAAAGTTTTCTGATTATAAAATCATGTCATCTGCAAACAGGGACAATTTTACATCTTCTTTTCCAAGCGGGATGACTTTTATTCTTTTTCTTGCCTTATTTCTCTGGCTAGGACTTTCAGTATTATGTTGAATAGAAGTGGTGAGAGTGAGCATCCTTGCTTTGTTCTAGATTTTAGAGGTAAAGCTTTCAGTTTTTCACCATCAAGTAGGGTGTTAGCTATGGGATTTTCATATGTGGTCTTTATTATGTTGAGGTAATTTCTCTCTTATTTTGTTGAGAGTTTTATAATGAAAGTGTATTGAATTTTACCAAATACTTTTTCTGCATCTATTGAGATGATCATGTGATTTTTATCCTTCATTCTGTTAATGTGGTGTATTGCATTAATTGTTTTTTATATGTTTGAATCATCTCTACACTCCAGAAATAAATCCATTTGATCATGGTGTATGATCCTTTTAATGTGCTGTTGAATTTGTTTTCCTAGTATTTTGTTGAGGACTTCTGTACCTACTCGTTAGATGTATTGGTGTATAGTTTTCTTGTGGTATCTTTGTCTGGCTTTGGTATCAGGGTAATGTTGGCTTCATATAAAATAATTTTGTAAATGTCTCCTCTTCTTCAGTGTTTTCAAAGATTTTGAGAAGGATTGACAACAAGTCTTCTTTAAATGTTTGGTGGAATTCACCAGTGAAACAATCTGCTCCTCGGCTTTTCTTTGTTGGAAGTTTTTGATTACTGATTCAATCTTACTGGTTTTAGATCTGTTTAGATTTTCTATTTCTTCATGATTCAGTCTTGTTAGGTTGTATGATTTTAGGAATGTATCCATTTCTTCTAAGTTACCCCATTTGTTGGTATATAACTGTTCAAAGTAGTCTCCTATGATGCTTTTTATTTCTGTGGCATCAGTTGTAGTGTCTTCTCTTTCATTTCTGGTTTTGAGTCTCCTCTCTTTTTTTCTTAGTCTAGCTAAAGGCTTAACTCTTAGTTTTACTTATTTTATCTATTTTTCTATTCTCTGTTACTGCCTAATCTTTATTATTTCCTTCTTTCTGCTAACTTTGTGCTGAGTTTGTTCTTCTTTTTCTTATTCCTTGAGATGTAAAGTTGTTTATATGAGCTCTTTCTTCTTTTTAATGTAGGTGTTTAGCACTATAAACTTTCCTCTTAGTACTGCTGTTGCTGCATCTCATGTTTTGATATGTTGTGTTTTTGTTTTCATTTGTCTCAAGATATTTTCTAATTGCTCTTTTGATTTCTTCTTTGACCAAAAGTGTATTTTCTAGTTTTCCTTCTGCAATTGATTTCTAGTTGCATTCCCTTATAGTTGGAAAAGATACATGGTATGATTTTTAATCTTCTTAAATTTGTTAAGAATTGTTTTGTAACTGAACATGTGATCTATCCTGGAGAATGTTCTATATGTACTTGAGAAGATTCTTGTGTATTCCGTTGCCCTTAGGTGGAATGTTCTGTATATGTCTGTAAGGTCCATTAGGTGTATAGTGTTGTTCAGATCTGCTGTTTCTTTGTTGATTTTCTGTCTGGTTGTCTATTACTGAAAGTGGGGTATTGAAGTCTCCTCCTGTTATTGTATTGCTTGTCTATTGCTCCTTTCAGTTCTGTCAATGTTTGATTTAGGTGTTCTGGTGTTGGGTGTATGTATATTTACATTTGTAATTGTTATACATTCCTGGTGAGTTGACCCATTTATTATTAAGTAATGTTCTTCTTTATCTCTTGTCACAGTTTTTGACTTAAAATCTATTTTGTCTGATATAAGTATAGCCACCCTGATCTCTTTGGTTACCATTTGTATTGAATATCTTTTTCCATACCTTCACTATCAGCCTATATGTGTCCTTAAATCCAAAGTACATCTCTTATAGACAACATGTAGTTGGGTCTTTTTTTAAAATCCATTCAGTTTTCTATGTCTTTTGACTGGAGATTTTAATTCATTTAAATAATTATTTAAAGTAATTATTTACAGAGAAGGCTTATCCTATTGCCATTTTGTTGTTTTCTGTTTTCTTATAGTTCTTTTGCCCCTCATTTACTCTCTTACTGTCTTCCTTTTTGTTTTGTTGGTTTTCTGTGTTGTTCTGGTTTGATTCCTTTCTCTTGTGTGTAACTTCTATACGTAGTTTCTTTGTGGTTACCATGGGGCTTATGTAAAATATCTTATAGTTGTAACAGCCTGTTTTAAGCTGGTAACAAGTTGACTTCAATCACATGCAAAAAAACTCTACACTTTTACTTATCCCTCCCACATACTTTATGTTATTGGTGTCACAGTTTTATATTTCTTTGTATTGTGTATCCATTGACATATTTTTTTAGTTGTAGTTATTTTTAGTACTTTTGTTTTTTAACTTTTATACTAGAATTAAAAGTCATTTACTCACCACCATTACAGTAATATAGTGTTCTGTATTTGTCCATATATTTACCTTTATTGGTGAGTTTTATACTTTCTTATGCTATTGTGTTGTTATTTAGGATCTTTTCATTTCAGGTTGAAGAACTTTTATCATTTCAGGGTTTTTTATTATTGTTGTTCAGTACTTTGAATATCATCCCATTCCCTTCTGGATTGTGAGGTTTTTGCTGAGAAACCTCCTAATAGTCTTATGGAAGTTCTCTTGTACATGATAAATTGCTTTTCTCTTACTGCTTAAAAAAAAATTTTTTTTTTTGAGAAGAGTCTCGCTCCATTGCCCCAGATGGAGTGCAGTGGCGTCATTATAGTTCAGTGCAACCTCAAACTCCTGGGCTCAAGCGATCATCCTGCCCCAGCCTCCTGAGTAGCTGGGACTACAGCCATGCACCATGACACCCGGATAATATTGCTGTTTTTGGTAGAGATGGAGTCTAACTCTTGCTCAGGCTAGTCTTGAACTGTTGAGCTCAAGCAGTCCTCCCATCTTGGCCTTTTAGATGCCAGGATTATAGGCATAAGCCACTGTGCCTGGCCTGTCTTTGACTTTTGACAATTTGATTACAGTGTGTCTTGGTGTGGACATCTTTAAGTTCAACTTATTTAGAGTCATCTAGGCTTCTTGGAACTGAATGTCCATTTCCTTTCCCAGGTTTGAGATGTTTT
The DNA here is from genome assembly GCA_008086735.1 of Cheirogaleus medius. Taxonomy (NCBI): domain Eukaryota; kingdom Metazoa; phylum Chordata; class Mammalia; order Primates; family Cheirogaleidae; genus Cheirogaleus; species Cheirogaleus medius. The sequence continues at coordinate 24,339,627 of VBSM01003169.1, read as the reverse complement.
CAGCTATTCTTTGAGTAAGTTTTCTTGTCCTTCCTCTCTCTCTTCTGCTTCTGAAACTTCCATAATGCATATATTGGTCCATTTGACAGTGTCTCCTAAGTCCCTTAAATTTTCTTGAAGTTCTTTCTACTGGATAATTAAAATTACCTGTCTGTGAGTTTGCTGTTTCTTTCTTCTGCTTACTCTAATCTGCTGTTGAACCCCTCTATTGAATTTTTAAGTTCAGTTATTATATTGTATTATTCAGCTCCAAGATTTCTGTTTGGTTCTTTTGCCAATTTTATATGTCTTTGTTGGAATTATCACTTTGCTTGTGTATTGTTCTTCTGAGCTTGTTGAGCGCTTTTATAATGTTTTTTTAAATTCTCTGTCAGGTAATTTATATATCTTTGTTTTAGTTAGGCTTGGTTTTGGGGGCTTTATCCTGTTCCTCTGTTTGGATTATGTTTCCTTCTTTCTTCATTTTCCTTGACTCTTTGTGTTGGAATCTGTGCATTAGAAAAAGCCACCACCTCTCCACCTCTTCATCTCTCCCAGTCTTCATGGACTGGCCTTGTATAGGAGAAGACTTTCACCATTCAACCTGACCAGAACTTCTGTGGGCCTCTCATACCTTTGTGAACTATTCTGAACTGCCATCTTTTTTCTTAGTGTCCTCACATGTCTACAGTATGTTGCGTCCCAACAGTACTCTGACACAGGTGAGACAGAAGCCAATCCTTAATGTAGCATCTGAAGAAGTTGGAATGTCAAATATGTAGTCCAACTCTTTTTCTCCCCAGAGAGAATGTGGGAGCTAGAGTTTTTTATCCACTTGCTCTGCCCTGGGCTGGGTTGGGGGGCTATAGCAAGTGCTTGCATGCTAGTTCAAACCACCTTTGTTCTCAGTGGCCCCCAGGTGTCTTGAATAAGGCAAGTCCCATCAGCACTCCAAGACAGCAGAAACAGAAGCTAGTCCCTTAAAGCATTCAGAAGAGTCGAAACACTGAATGTATGGCCCAAATCTTTCCCTCTGTAGGGAGAAGCTGGAAGCTAGGAATTCTTTCCTGCCTGTTTGCTCTGCATTGAGCTGGAGAAAAGAGCTTTGGCAAGTGCCAGCATACTAGTTCAAACCACCACCTTAGTTCTCTGTTGCATCTAGGGGTCTAGCATATACTAGGTCCCTTCAGCACTATGGGACAGGTGAATAGATGCTAGTCCCATGGGCAGCACCTGAACAAGATGGTGCACTGGATGGATCCTCTTCAGGGAAAAGGTAGGAGTTTCCATATCATATGGCTCTATGCCAGGAGTGGGGATTATGATGAGAGGGTGTCTCCTACCAGTTTCATTGTGCCTGGTTTCACACTTGCCCAGGATGCAGGAGCTTCTCAACTAGTTTGTGGATGTCTCACAAAGAGATCTGTGTATTAGTGTTGAATCAGTTGTGTCTGTAGGCAAACAGAGAGTCCAGGGCAGGGGTCCTCAAACTACGGCCCGCGGGCCACATGCGGCCTGCCCAGGACATTTATCTGGCCCGCCGGGTGTTTTTGCCCGTTTTGTTTTTTTACTTCAAAATAAGATATGTGCAGTGTGCATAGGAATTTGTTCATAGTTTTTTTTTTTAAAACTATAGTCCGGCCCTCCAACAGTCTGAGGGACAGTGAACTGGCCACCTGTTTAAAAAGTTTGAGGACCCCTGGTCCAGGGATTCCTATTCCATCATCTCACTGGCATCATTCTTCTCTCCTTTGTTTTGACCCTTTTACCATCTTCCATTTCTCTTTGTCCATTCTTGCTTTTCTATCCCATCTTGTTTTTCTGTCCCATATGTCCTTCTCTGTGTCTTGTGTATTTCTCTTTCCCATCTGTCATTGCATTTTTATCTTGTTTATCTGTTCTTCCTCCCTCCATTTCTTCTATCAGTCAATCCATCCATCTTTCTTTCTAGGAATATATTAATCTATCCTTTGCTACTATCTATATAGACTATTCCATCTTTCATTTCCTTTTCTCTTCTCTCTCTCCAGCCTTCTTTCTGTCCCTCTATCATTCCTTCTGTTTATTCAAAGTAAATATTTTTTTCTTCCATCAGCCCTTCTTTTCTTTGATCTAATCTATAGTTACCATCTATGTGCTAATGATTCCCAATTTTATATCTTAAGCCCAGATTTCTACCTTGGACACTAGACTTAGTAACCTCACTTCCTTTGTTATATTTCCTCTTGAATTTCTATCCACATTCCAACCTCTCTTGTCATTTTCACTATTACCACTCATGTCCATGCCACCATCATCTCCCTTGCAGAGAATTGCAGTAGCCTCCAGGTGATTTTTCTATTTCTTCCTTTTGCCTGATACCCATTTTGTACCCAGCATCCCAAGTGATTCTTTCAAAAGCTAATTCATATTATGTCCTGACCTCTGCTCAAAACTTTTCAATGGGTTTCCAACTCATTCAGAGTAAAAATTAAAGTCCCTATGATGATTTGCATGGCCACATGTGATTTGACTCCTAGTAGAACTTTAACATCATTTTCTTATTCTTATTTCTCCTCACTGTTTGAACTCCAGGCATATTGGCCTATTTTTTTTGTTCCTCAAACACAAGGTCACATGTGTCTGGGTCTTTGCCCTCTATGTGATAATTCTCTTTTCTCAGATATGTGTGTAGGTTGTTTACTCCCTCAGGTGTCTCTCTACACACATGTAATCTTCATCCATTCATATAAAATATATGTTTATTTTATTGATGTAGTGAACAAACAAGGCAGAAACCTGTCATGGCACTTACATCTGGGTGAGGGTGGGAAACAGATCACTAATACGTTAGTAAAATATATAGTGTGTAAGATGATGGCACATGTTAAAGAGAAAAATATAGCAAGGAAGTGGGTTGGGAAATGCTAGGGGCCAAAAGTGGTCTGTGAGGCCAATTTTAAATGAGTCAGAGAGAGCCTCACTTCAAAGATGACATTTCAGCAAAGACCTGAAGAAAGTGAGGAATTGACCCATGTAGGTCTATGAGGGAAATGTGTTCTAGATGGAAAGAACATCCTCTGCGAAGGCACTTGGGTAGGAGCATTTCTGGCCCATTGAAAGGATCCAAGGGAGGATATGTGGCTGAAGCAAAGTAAGTGAAAGGGAGAGTAGTAGGAGTTGGAGTCAGAGGGGTAGTGGTTGTTCAGGTTCATTCTGTAAGACGTAGAAGGCCATTTTAAGGACTTTTTAAAAAAACTTTGAATGGGTTGGGAAATCATTGCAATTGGAGGGTTTATTCAGAGATGACCACTTGGTAAAGACTAGACTGGAGTGCAGTGGGGACAAGTCAGACAGATGGAAGGCCAATGCAATCATCTAGATGAGAAATGATGGAGGATTAAACCTGGATGTAGAGGTAAAGGCAGTGAGAAGTAAATAGTCAGATTCTGGATGTATTTTGAACATACATTTGGTAAGATTTGCCTTAGTTTTAGATGTGTACTATGAAAGAAAGAGGGGTCAAGGATTATATAGTAATGTCACCAATATCCAATTAATTTCATTAATTTGACCTTTCTTGCCTGGGCTATGAGATATTTCACTTCTCAGCTCCCTTTGCAACCTGGTGAGGCCATGTAACTAATTCTGGCCAAGGAATTATGTGAGGAAATACTTGACTGAGGCAGTGTGTAAAACCCCTATATGTTTCCTGGTTCTTCTGCTGTGGTGGAGGCCTTGTGTTGAAATTATGGAGCCACAAGGTCAAAGTAACTGGGATGGTAAAGTCACCATTTATACGATAACTACCTGGAGGTGCAGTGAACTCAGCATGAGCAAGATAACAACTTCTGTCAAGCCACTGATTTGGGAGGTGGTTTGTTACTGCAGCATAAGCCTGTTCTAGTCTGACCAAACAGGTGAGACTTTGGCCTAATTAACTTGAAGGGTAGAATGATCATTAACTGAGATTGGGAGACTGTGTGAAGAGATGGTCTGAGGTAACCTTCAAAGGGAGGTGTTGAACAGGTGGCAGGATATCAAGAAATCCTTCTATGACCACTCTTTGTAAAATTATACACCCCTCCAAATATCCTTCTATCCTGTTTTAGTTTTCTCCACAGAATTTATCACCACTGAAATATAGTATAGTGGTTCAAGATCTTGCAATTTGGAGCCAAGCTAACTAGGTTTAAAATCCTGGCTTTACCCCTTTACTATTGATGTATCCTTGGAAAAATTATTAATATTAGTATATAACCTTTATATGCCTTAATATCCTCATTTGGAAATGGAAGAGGTACCTATATCAAAGGGTTGTAGAGTGTATACATGTAAAGTGCTTAGAGCAGTGTCTTGATATACACTTTCTAATGTTTTCATCATTATCATCTAACATGCAAACTTTATGACACCAGGCACTTAATTTTATTCTCCCCTGTATCCCCAGGGACCACAACAATCTCTGACACATAAGCTCTCAATATATTTTTAATAGATGAGTGGATAGATTGCATAAGTGATTGTCATTTTTTGCAGTAATGTCAATATGGGAAAGATATTGACCATTGGCCAAACTTCAGATAGACCTGAATAGTTACATGTGCTAGGTCATAGATCAAAAAAAGTATAATAATTTTTCAGCATTATTAGTCTTTTTATGAAGTACAGAAATTTCAAATACAACTATTAGACTGCAGAAAAGCATTACACGTAGTTCTGAGACAGCATGCTTTTGAACATGTTAGACAGATGTTATTTTAGTTGTGTTTAAATCCTTTAAAGCCTAGAAGTCTATCTCCTACTTGCTTTAGCCTAACCTGGTGGAGTCACAATGCAGTGGTTTCCAAAATTAGGCAAGGAATAATAAGATTTCTAGATTATAAATAGCTCTGTGTGATTTTTTGAGATTAGGGAGGAATAAGTTACATGAATTATATTAGTGTAAATTGATTCCAGAAACTGAGTGGTTTTAACTCTTTGAAAAACTTTTACTAATTCTGTGTACTTATTTTTCTATATATTGATAGTATCAAAACACCTGTCATATGTAAATAATCATGATTTTGTTTCTTCCTTTCCCATCTACCCATCTTTTATTTCTTCTGTTACAGGTTGAGTATCCCGTATCTGAGCAAAAGTGTTTTGGATTTCGGATTTTCTTTCAGATTTTGGAATATTGGCTTTAAATTACTTACTGGTTGAGCATCCCAAAACCAAAAATCCCAAATCAGAAATGCTTCAGTGAGCATGTCTTTTGAGCATCATATCAGCCCTCAAAACATTTTGGATTTGAAGCATTTCAGATTTAGGATTTTCAGATTTGGGATGCTCAGCTTGTACTACAGTGGTTATGCCCTCTAGTACCAGATTGAATAGAGAAGCAGTGGTAGCAGGCATCCTTGTCTTTTTCCCAAGGTAAAGAAGTGCTTTCAACATTTCACCATTAAATTATAATGTTTTCTATAAGTACTTTTGTTTATATTAATAGTATTTTTATTTATTCATCCTTTTTCAGATTAAGGAAGTTACCTTCGAGTCCTAGTTTGTTGAGACTATATGGAAATTGAGTTTTTCTTGTTACTCTTTCTGTATCTGTTGAATTGGTCATATAATTTTTATTTATTCCATGAATGAGGTGAATTATAGTAATCAATTTTTAAATATTAAACTATTTAAGTTTCTGAGGATAAGCCCAACTTGAGAATAATATATAATATTTTTTATAGCTTGCAGGATTTAGTTTGCTAGTATAATGTGCTCGTGAGCAAAATTAGTTTGTAGTTTTCCTTTTGTACTACCATCTTTGTCTAATTTTGGTGTCAGGGTAAATCTAATGTCATAAAATAAATTGAATGTTTCTTCTTTGACTATCCACTTGTATGACATAGAATTCTCTGTAAAATTAGAATTATCTGTTCCTTGACTGGTAGATTTCATCTGTAAAGCTGACTGGCTTTGTGTTTTCTTTGTAAGATTTTTAACTATGGATTCAGTTTCTTTAATAACTCTTAGGACCATTCATCTTCTAGTTTTGCTCTTGAGTCCATTTTGATAAGTTGTAAATTTCTTTTTTTTTTTTTGAGACAGAGTCTTCCTCTGTCACCTGGGCCAGAGTGCTGTGGCATCAGCCTAGCTCACAGCAACCTCAAACTTCTGGGCTCAAGTGATTCCCCTGCATCAGCCTCCCAAATAGCTGGGATTACAGGTGCATGCCACCATGCCTGGCTAATTATTCCATTCTTAGTAGAGACGGTATCTCACTCTTGCTCAGGCTGGTCTTGAACTCCTGACCTCAGGCAATCGTCCTGCCTAGCCCAAAGTTCTAGGATTACAGACATGAGCCACCCTGCCCAGCCAATAAGTTGTAAATTTCTTTGTGAGTTAATTTTAGTAAGAAATTTATCCATTTCATCTAATTTTTCAAATTTTTTGCATAAAATTGTTCATATTATCTTATTTTTCTGTTTAATCCTGCCATATTTGAGATTATGTCCCCTTTTTTATTCTTAATATTGTTTATTTTACCTTCTCCCATTTTTTCCTTAATTATTCTTGTTAGAAGTTTTTATTATTGTCTGTTAATATAGTAAATTTTGACTTTCTTGTTTCTATTATGAATTTGTGTTCTATTTTCACTAATTTCTGCTCATTATCATTTTCTTCTTTACACTTTTTAAGGATTTATTCTACTATTTTTCTAACTTAGTTTCAAGTCTTCTTTTATAACAAGCATTTAAGCCTACACATCTTCTAAGTACTACTTTAGTTCCAGTGTACAAGTTTTAGATGTAATTTTTTCATTATCATTCAATTCTAGGTTTTTGTTTTCTTTTCTTTCTTTCTTTCTTGAGGCGGGATATCACTACTGCCCAGGCTGATCTTGAACTCCTGGGTTCAAGCGACCTTCCCACCTCAGCCTCTCAAAATGCTAGGATCTACAGGCATGAGCGACCATGCCTGGCCCAGTTCTAGGTATTTTGTAAAATTAATTATGATGTTCTTGGTTCCATAAATTGTTTAAAGAAGTGTTTTTTAATTTCAAAATATATGAATGATACCAATTTAAAATTTGTTGAATACAGTGTTGTGACCTAGTACAGGATCATTTTTCATAAATATTCCATGTGTATTTGAATACGTATACTCCACTTTTTAGGTATAATGTTATCTGTTTGCTTTATATTAAAGATTATATCTTTGTCTTTGGTTTTATATAGTTTGAATGTGATGCATCTAGGTGTGGATCTCTAACCACCCTCTTTCCTCCCTCTCTCTATTTCTGCCCATTTCTATCTGTTCTTTATTTCTATCTTTACTTCTCCCTTGTCCACCCTACCCCACTCCACACCCTCTGCCCTGTGTCTTTCTCTTTCTTACCTTGGTTGGGATTTGTGAGCTTCCTGAATTGGTATCTTTCAGCAGTTCTGGAAAATTCTCGGTCATTTTCACAGCTCTCATTCTGCAACTCAGTTTAAATTTTTCTTTATGTGTTTTGTGATTACCGATTAATTTTTACTGGAACTTTTTTTGTGGAAAATCACTAAAGCATGGGTTTTGAGGTTGAGAATGCAGAGAGGATTCATGATTTTGTGTATGTATATGATTTCTTTTAATAGTTATCTCAAGTCACAGTGATCCTGGAACCATACTTTAAATGCAAGGTTATGCTTGAGGTGTTTGGGACCACAGAAGTTCCATGAATTGCATTGAGATTATTCATTGGGGTGGGGGGATGTTTTTAATAAAAATTTTTTGAATAATTTTAGATTTATAGAAAATGTGCAGTAATACAGAGAGCTCTTGTGTACTCTTTATCCAGTTTCTCCTAATTTTAACATCTTAAATTAACACAGTACTTTCATCAAAACTAAGAATCCATTGTACTGTCAATGGGGAAAAAAAAAACAAACTCTGTAAAACAATTTTAAAGAGATTTACTCTGAGCCAAATTTGAGGACC
>VBSM01003169.1:24315590-24331607 GCA_008086735.1 Cheirogaleus medius | reverse complement strand
TCGCTCTTGCTCAGGCTGGTTTCGAACTCCTGACTTTGAGCGATCCTCCCTCCTCGGCCTCCCAGAGTGAGAGTGCTAGGATTATAGGCGTGAGCCACCATGCCCGGCCCCTTAGGCCTGTTAATGGGCTACAAAGGATGTCTCCAAGAAGGGAGGGAAGGCATGATAAGGCATGTCTGAACTCCCTCCTCCTGGCAGACAATTTAGTTTTAGGATGTTCCTTTGGCCATGAGGGGTCCATTCATTCAGCCAGTGGGGGAGTGACTTAAAATTTTATTTTAGTTCACAGTACTAACTAAACTCCAGACTATATTTCAGATTTCCACTAATGTTTTTCTGTTCCAGGATCACATCCAGAACACTACTTTGGCTAGTCTGTGACAACTTCTCAGGCTTTCCTTGGTTTTTATGACCTTTATGGTTTTGAGTATTGGTCAGATATTTTATATAACAGCCCTCAATTTGGATTTGTTTGATTTTTTTTTCATAATTAGTCTGAAGTTGTGGGTTTTGGGGGAAAATACCAGAGAGGTAAAATGGAGTTCTCATTACATCAGAGAGTATACACAATATCAACATAATTGATTTATCGCTGGTAATGTTTACTCTGATCATATGATTAAGGTAGTGTTTTCCAGTTCTCTTTCTCTGCTGTAAAATTACTATTTTTCCTTTTCCATTCAGGGGGAGATTTTTTTTTCCCTATCATCCCAGACTGGGTAGAGACTCGCAAGTTTCCTTGTTATCTTATTCTCTTTTTTTTGAGACAGAGTCTCACTCTGTTGCCCCGGCTACATTGCCCTGGCGTCAGCCTAGCTCACAGCAACCTCAAACTCCTGGGCTCAAGCAATCCTTCTGCCTCACCCTCCCAAGTAGCTGGGACTACAGGCATGCGCCACCCTGCCTGGGTAATTTTTTCTATTTTTGGTAGAGACAGGGTCTCACTCTTGCTCAGGCTGGTCTGAAACTCCTGAGCTCAAACCATCTGCCAGCTTTGGCCTCCCAGAGTTCTGGGATTACAGGCGTGAGCCACCATGCCAGGCCTTGTTATCTTATTCTTTAATTTAAGATTTACGTCTTATTTACACTTGAATTGTGGTGAAGCTTTTGGAGGCTCAGGCTTTATATGGAGGGTCTAGTATCAGCTTCCTTACTTTTGGTGGGCCTTAGGGCTTTGTCTCTTGTCCTTCTTAGCCTGTATTAAACTCAAGGTTTCCAGGGCTCTACAGAAATCCTCAGGACTAAAGCTGACTTAAAAAAAATAAAACACCCTGCTTACCTTTTATACCTTCTTACTTTTGGGGCCACCCAGTGAATTATTTTAAGAAGTTTTTTTCTTTTGTTGTTGTTTATCAGTTTGTTGTTAGTTATTTCTGTTTGAGTATCTTAATCCAACATACTGTCAACAGAAGTTGATAACTGGGGTTTTTTGACATTGATTTTGAATATATTTTGAAATGTTAAAACTTGGGTAGGGGAGAATATACATCTTAGTATAGAAAGTGTAATACTTGTAGTTATTTTTCCAGTTACCCTCCCCCCGGCTCTTATGAATTTCCTTGATTTAAGCATCCATACTGTTTTCTCTGCTTCGATTGCCCTTTCCTGCTTTATCCTCTTGATCAACACCTGTTAATTCCAAACTCTACTCAAATCTTTTCTTCCTTACATCCTCCCTCCCAGCCCCACACACAGTTAGTTTCTTATGTGCTGCCACAACATACCCTTCATAATAAAATTCACTACATGGTATGTAAATATCAGTGTTTAGATATTATGGTAGGTATTATTACTGTTCACCATTATTCAGTGTCCCTTCCTGCAGGAAGTTTATGCTTTCCTGCCTTCTTGAAGTCTGACTTGGCCATGTGACCTGCTTTGACCAGTTAAATGTATATAGAAATGCCTTAGCTGATCTGCAATAGATATTAATATATAGCATCAGTGAGAAATAAACTTTCGTTAAGATGTGGAGATTTGGGAGTAGTTTACCACAGTGTAACCTAACCTTTTCTGTCTTAATTGATACACATGCCTATCTCCCATCTTGAGGACAAAAACTGTATTGTATTCTATATTCTTAGTTTTATTTATTTATTTATTTTTTGAGAAAGAGTCTCACTTTGTTGCCCAGGTGAGAGTGAGTGCCGTGGCGTCAGCCTAGCTCACAGCAAAGTGTTCTATATTCTTTATGTTTTTAAGCTGTCATATTATTTTTCCTAAAACATTTTAGATTATTATTAATACATATTCTGTAGGAAAGTAGCATTATATAATACAAAGAGCACAGGTTTGGAGTCAGACATATCCAGATTAAATTTTTTACTTCATTGTTTAGCTGAGCTTGTAAAATGTCCTTGATGAGTGTCAGATTCCATCATTTAAAAAATGAGGGAACCTTGTAAAGTCGTTGGGTATATAACATATGTAAAGTACCCAGCACAATAGACATTCAGAGAATATTCTTTCTCTTTTGTGTTTCTTCTCCATTGACTGTTGATTTAAGTCTTTAAAATCCCTTTTTCCTTCCTTCACTGATTTATTTATTTGGTCATCATTAGATAGGTATTTATTGAACTCTTATTATACATCAGGAGTTGTCTGGGCACTGGGAAGTAGTGAATAAGCTTAGTACAGTCCAGTGCACAATAATTCTCCTTCCCTATCTCCAGCTATTAAAATCATATTAATACTTCAAGGTCCCTCTCTGCCATTACCACATCCTTGAAATTTTTTCCTAAATCTCTCCCCATATCAAAAAAGGGAAACAATTTAGAAATGATTTCTCCTTCCTGAGTTTAGCATATTAATGATATCCATTTGTATCTTGTAATATACTTTGTATTCTACCACAGCAGATTCTGTTGTATATATGTACATCATGTACATATTCAAGTTTCTTTTCTAGATTTTAAGCTCCATGAGTATTGGAACCTCATCTCATTTATCTTTTTATCTCTCGTAAGTCAATGAATTAAATTATATAATAGAAGTAATGAACAGTATCACTCCTTAGAAGCCATCTTAGGAAATTTATGGAGGCATTTTTGGTTGTCACAGTGATTGGAGGGTGCCAGTGAAATTAGTGAGGAGAGACTGAGAATGGCAGACTTCTTTCAATATTAGAGTAGTCCCTCAAAATAAATATTTGTTGCCAGGCACAGTGGTACACATCTGTAGTTACAGCTACTCCGGAGGCTGAGGCAGGGGATTGCTTGAGTCCAGGAGTTCAAGGACAGCCTGAGCAACATAGCAAGATCCCATCTCTTTATAAATAAATAGATAGATAGTTGTCCTGAGTTCCATATAACCTTCAAATATTCTCCCAGGTGTTTAATGTAAGTGAATAACTTATTCATAATTTTCTGAAATTAGAGCATAAATCCATTTTTATATATAAACACTAGGTATTTTTTTTATACAATTTAATATATATTGAGTTTTCCTGGCATGTGTTTATCACCTATATAAAATCAAGGAAAGACTATACTTTGTTTTGTTCAGAACTTTGCTAAATCTTGCTCAACATTTCAGGAAATTACATCACCAAAGGCAATACAGTGGTGTTTGAGTCACCAATAACACAACTGTATCAGTCTGTTTTACAGCTGTTAAATTTAAAATGATTCTGTATGTGAGTGTAGGCATCAGACTAATTGATTTTATTCTTGTGTCATGCCTAGGTATTTACCTGTAGAAGTACATGTTACTTCTTTTTAAAATATAAATGACCTTCCTTTAATTTCTTCTACATGTGACAATTAGTCCATTATATTAATGCTTTAAAATTGTGTATATGGATGTTATGTTAGCTATGAATTTTATTTCAAGATTTTAAAAGAAAGCATTGCAAAATATTTGTTATAAAAAGCGACATTGTGTCATGGTATAGGTCCACTGGTTTATGACTTTAGAGTCCGGCAAATGCAAAAATTTCCTTTGAAATGTACGTATATTTCCTCTTTTTGAATATTAAACTATTCTCTGTAGGGAAAATTGTATATCACAAATACCCTGACAATTTGAATAATGATTAAGTTAAAGTACTAAAAATTTGTTACAAACCAGAAAAAAGGAGCATATGTAAACTTTATTCAATTTAGAGACACAAATCGTTATTTATATGTTTACAGTCTCTAATAAAACATGACAGACTTTGGTTAGTGACTGAGAATCTCCATTTTTTCTTTTATGATACTATATCCAGAACTTTAATTTGTTGCTATATTTAACTCTTGTTGTTTCATGTAGATATTAGGAGATATTTTCCATATGGTTTTAATGATTTTAGTTTATATTCTTTAAATCAGTTCTCTAGGGTCAGCAATGAATTGTTTTGTTTAGATATTCTAAATATAATTTTCATTGCTGAGCATCTGATAAGATATATTTTAGAAACTAAAGTACAGAACCAGATGGCTTTATTCTAGTATGATACATGTTAATTCATAATGACTTGTTTTCAGCAGCAATTGGATTATGTTGTATCTTACCATTCCCTTTTTTAGACTCTTTTATAGACAGAACTAGAAATTCTAGTTATATAAAGCTGTTCTAGCACAGGCTGGAAAGTAGGTCATTGTGACGGGAGTATACTAAACCACCCACTGGTTGCTATAGCAATGACCTACTTTAAGAAACTATTTCTGTTGATTCATGTTGAAATCATCTTTTGGAAATGGTATAAGGAAGCTTACTGCATGTAATTCTTTAATAATAGCAATAGGAGGAAAAAATCCTTAAAATGTTTAAAGTAAAGTAGTATTTTTTTTTACATAATACATCTTTAATTTATTTTAAAGTGGTGCATTCAGTATTGTAATTAAATAACATGAAAACTGTAACTGTGCTTCTATGTATTTGAGCAATACAATTATGTGAAGGGATATAGTGAGTTTTACTACCATTTGGCCTATTTAAAAAGTGATCTGTTGCATGTAGTTAATAACATTATTAACTGAGCCTTCAAATGGGTGTAGTTCAAGAAAATAGTATATATGCCAAGTTGCAGAAGATCTGGAAATATGTTCCTGTTAAAATTATTTAGTGGAATGTATTAAATCATTCATTTACTTCAATATTGAATGCCTGTTCCAAGGTACATGCGTTTGTAATACATAAAGGTTGAAATTGGTGTGTTCTCTGGAACACACTGAATCTGAAGTCTGACAGATCTCTCTTCCCAGTCGAGGGTAAAGGATGAAGCATTAGGTTTTGTATAGTTTCCAAGTAACATTATTTGTTTAGCACTAAAAAGAAATTGTACCTGTCAATGAGTTGATACTTTGAACCTGGGCTATGGGAGGTATTATCAAGGAAGAATTATATGCTTAGAGATTAGTTGATTCAGAGTCTTAATTGTACTGTACCATGTTTTATATACATTCATATGCACATTGACCTTGTCACTGGGAAAAGTTTCCTTAAAACCTCGGTTCAAAGTCACATTCAGATGAAGTTATGCATTCCAAGTGATTCTTTATATAGGTATAGGCATCAAGTTAATTCATTGTTTTCTGTTGTCATACTCAGGTATTTACATGTTTAAATACATGCATTTTTTTCAAAAATAGAAATTATTTTGAAGAGAAAATAATGACTCTGTTTAATGAATATCTACCAAGTGTAACGGACTCTACTAGGTGATGTTATGCTGCTTCTAATCTTTTCAGCAGCTATTTGAGACAACCCTACTAGGTCATTTTATCCTATTTCAAATCTTTTCAATAAATTGTGCGAGTGACATGACGAGATTTGTTTGCCAAAGCACAGGTTAAGAAAACTGTGTTAGGAATCAGACACAGATACTTAATTTGAAATCCATCAGGAAGAGGTTTTATATGTCTCTCGATATACATATATATGTCTGTATACAAAAAATCATATGAGTTTTTCTAGGATGAGTTACTTTATGTCCTTTGACAGTTCAGAGGATAGAGAAATTACTTTCAACTGGAAGACTTAAAGTTAGTGGGATATGAACTTGAAAAGATGGAAATTGGGAAAGGTATTCCAGGCCAAGGAAAGAATGTGGAGCAAATTCCAGGAGATTGAATGTGTGGGGAAAAAGAAGTAGTTTTGTTTGGTGGGAGGAAAAGGGGAGAAGAGTAGGAAAAGAGGAGTAGGGTAGGAAATGAACCTAGAACCCTAGGTTAGTGGCCAAGCAAAATAATTTGTTCTTTATTTTATAGGGAATGAGTCTTTGAAGACCTTTGTACGGGAAAGTGTGCCTTACGAAGATTTGGTATTGTGTATAACATGGATTAGGATAGAGAGAGATTGTTGGGTAGGCAGATCTGTTTTAAGGCATTACAGTAAATAATAAAAGGGAGAATAAGAACTAGAATTATTGTAGCAAGAACAGAAGTGGGGCCTGGGGCACAGTGGCCTGTAAATCCTAGCACTCTAGGAGGCTGAGGTGGGAGGATCTCTTGAGATAAGGAGTTCAAGACCAGCCTGAGCAAGAGTGAGACCCCTTCTTTACCAAAAAAGAAAAAAGAAAAAATTAGCCTCTACCAAAAATAGAAAAAAAAAAATTAGCCGGGCATGGTGGCACATGCCTGGAATACCAGCTACTCAGGAGGCTGAGGCAGGAAGATTGCTTGAACCCGGAGAGTTTGAGGTTACAGTGAGCTGTGGTGATGCCACTGCACTCCAGCCTGGGTGACACAGTGAGACTCTGTCTCAAAAAAAAGAATAGAAGTGAAGTATAAGCCAACCATCTAGAACAGCAGCAGCCTTAAGACCTCTATGGTACAGGGAGGTAGCGATTCTGAGGGAGTGTGGGACAGCACTGGCTGCAAGGACCCAGTGACAACATGAGAGATACTAGGTTTTGACAAGTTTGCATTAGTGAGTATAATCTGGTTATTATTCTTGGCTCAGAATGTGATGGAAAGTCAGCTCTGACTTTACGATTTGTTCAAGGAGTTTTTAAAATACATATATATGATCCTTTGTTATCAGTTATCAAAAGAGAAAAAACAAAAAAGGAAGAGAAATTTAGAAAAATAAAAATATGATTCTACAATAGATATAAAACAAGTTGAAGTATTGGTTGACTGAAGAAAAAAAAAAAAGAAAAGAAAAGAAAGCAAGTTGAAGTAGATCCACAACAGTACATGCTTGAAATCTTGGATACTACAGGAATGGAACAATTTATAGTAGTGAGGGATATACATAAAAAAATAGACCAGGTTTTTCATTAGTTTATTCCATTGTAGCACAATCAACATTTAATGATTTATAAGATCTGAGAGAACAGATTCTTCCAGTTAAAGACATTGTTTCAATGATTCTGGTGGGTAACAAGTGTAACTTGGAAGATGAAAGAGTAGTGGGAAAGGAAAAAGGTCCCAGTCTAGCAAAACAGTGTAACAACTGTGCATTCTTAGAATCTTCTGCAAATCAAAAATAAATGTTAATGAGCACGTTTATGACCTAGTGTGGCAAATTATTAATAATTTGAAAAACTGCAGTGCCTGGGAAGGCTTGCAGAAAGTCATCATGTCAGCTGCTTTACTATACTAAATACACTGCAGCTCTGAGTCAGGTTTGAAGAATGGTTGCCCATTCAGCAGTGCCAGCATTCCAACTTTAAGCCTACCTACATCTTAAGTGGACTTTCCTGTGATAGTACTCTTAAGAGATGGATGGAAGCTACTATGTCAGTTTGTACCATTCTAATTACTTTCTAGTATTACAAGAGAGTTTTACTTATGTAATAGTCTTAGAGCATGCAGCTGGTAAAACCAGAAGCTACATCTAGTATTACTGCTAAGAGATATTCTTCATCCACCAATGTTACACATGTATGAAAATGCTGTACTTCATACTTTAACATAAGAAGAGTACAATAATGTAAATCCTCAAAACATCCCTATTTTAGCATAATAAGAGATAGTCCAAAGAGCCCCTATATAGATTACTCCAGATGACTTCACTTCCTTGATATTTGTAGCTTATTGTGATTTTTAAAAAGAAATTCAAGGCCATTGTTGTATTGAACAAAATAAGTCCTTTGATTAATACAGCAATATAGTTTTTTATTCTTAAAAAAAAATCTGTAGATAGGGATCTTTTCTTTAAAATATAATAGTCCTTTCTGTATAATGTCTTAAAGTCATTGCTTTTTAATATCTGTTAAGAATGAAATGTCCAGACTTTTCAAATCTCTTATTATATGTTTCCTTTTTTGTTTACATAGGAAACAATGTTTATAGTTGTGTATATAGTGATGGTCTATAAGAAGTGTATATTTTCAAACAATTTTTTAATGATTTGACAATTTTTGTAAATGATTTTCAGGCTTCTGCAACTGTAGATTCTCATTGCAAATCCCTTGCTTGCTCATGCATAAATGTATTTACAACATCAGATATGCTGGTTTAGTATTTTTATCTATTTGTGATTATTTCACATGTAATGTTTTGGTTGAGATGTTAAGTGGTGGACTGGTGCTGTGGATATGAATGTGGGGAGTAATTTTAATTGTGTGTACTTCATCACGAGGCCTAATTTGCAGTAACTATTGCTGTTTTATTTAATAATGCCTTGCTATTTTTTATGTGTTAATATTTGGGAGCCACTGTATTTAAATTGAGCAGCTTAATGTTACAACTATTTTGGGATAGCCAAATGTAAACTAAAAGCCTTAATTAGGCTGGACATGGTGGCTCACACCTGTAATCCTAGCACTTTGGGAGGCCAAGGTGGGAGACTCACTTGAGGCCAGGAGACCAGACTAGGCAACATAGCAAGACCTTGTATCTACAAAAAATAGAAAAATTAGCCGGGCGTGGTGGCATGCACACCTGTAGTCCAGTTACTTGGGAGGCTGAGACAGGAAGATCACTTGAGCCCAGAAGTGAGGTTGTAGTGAGCTATGATGACACCACTGCACTCCAGCCTGGGCAACAGAGTGAGACCATCTCCCCCTCCCCAAAGAAAAGCCTTAATAAAGTGGTACAGTTTTATATAATTTAGCATCAATAGTTCAATAAATTTGAATTGGCCGGGCGCGGTGGCTCACGCCTGTAATCCTAGCTCTCTGGGAGGCCGAGGCGGGCGGATCGCTCAAGCTCAGGAGTTCAAAACCAGCCTGAGCAAGAGCAAGTTCAAAACCAGCCTGAGCAAGACCGTCTCTACTATAAATAGAAAGCAATTAATTGGCCAACTAAAAATATATAGAAAAAATGAGCCGGGCATGGTGGTGCATGCCTGTAGTCCCAGCTACCGGGGAGGCTGAGACAGGAGGATTGCTTGAGCCCAGGAGTTTGAGGTTGCTGTGAGCGAGGCTGATGCCACGGCACTCAATCTAGCCCAGGCAACAGAGTGAGACTCTGTCTCAAAAAAAAATAAAAATAAAATAAAAAAAAATAAATTTGAATTGCCATACAGTTAGAAAAAAAGAATTGAAGTGCATAGGAAGGAGGGGACTAAAAAGTAATAGATAACACTTACATAATAGTACACCATTCTGAGAGCTTCACATGTATTAATTTGTTTAATTCTCACAAACAGTGCTATGAGATGAATCCTATTACTGTCCCAATTTTATAGATGAGGAAATTAGTTAGGACATTTCAGGATTGATTGAAGGATAGTAACTTTTTGCTAGACTTTTTAAATTATGGGATATCTATGCAGTGAAGTACTATAAAACTATGAAAATTAGTGCCATAGAAGTATGTCTATTGCTTTGAAAAGATGTTCACAATATATTAAATCAGGCTTACAGTAAATATAGTATATCTCATTTTTGTTCTACTTTGAAGGAGAGTGTATGTTAATTATCAATTTTAAACTTCCATGTCAAGTTAAAAAGGGTGTTTTCCTCACCTCTATCCCAAACTCCCTCTTCCCATGGGAATATTTTTCTAATTATTTGCTTATGCACATATAAACATAAATAGATGCATGCAATGTCAACTTTATTTTATCAAAGTAATATATGCATATAGTTTTAAAAGCCATAATGCAAAAAAGTTTTAAAACAAAGGACAGCATCATAGTGTTTTCCACTCCATCCTTCTCTCTTCCTTTTTTTCATAGATCTTTTCTGCCGAAAATATTTGATGACAATGGACCTATATTATTTTTAAAAGTACCTCTATTTTTAAAATCCACTGTACCTCTGCAATTTTTTTTTTTTTTTTTTTTGAGACAGAGTCTCACTCTGTTGCCCGGGCTAGACTGAGTGCCATGGCGTCAGCCTAGCTCACAGCAACCTCAAACTCCTGGGCTCGAGCAATCCTCCTGCCTCAGCCTCCCGAGTAGCTGGGACTACAGGCATGCGCCACCATGCCCAGCTCATTTTTTCTATATATTTTTAGTTGGCCAATTAATTGCTTTCTATTTATAGTAGAGACGGGGTCTCGCTCTTGCTCAGGCTGGTTTCGAACTCCTGAGCTCGAGCGATCCGCCCGCCTCAGCCTCCCAGAGAGCTAGGATTACAGGCGTGAGCCACCGCGCCCGGCTACCTCTGCAATTTTTATGTGAAATGAGAGATGCAAATTATAACGTCTGTGGCAGAAAAACATTATATTATGGAAAAAAAATATCAATGACATTTGTGAAGAAAAGCACCATACTTAAATACAGCTTCTATTTCTTTGTTTCCTGAAGTGCCAAAACAAAATTATTTATTAGGTTGCAAAACTTTTCCATTATAACAAATTATTTCAGTCCATATCATTCTGTACAACATTTGTTTGGTTCATAGAGTGTTAGTTAGAAACCATTAAGAATGCTTATTCAGCTTGTAAATAAGGCAGGGAAAAATAAAGAGCCAATTATTAATTAATCCATACTTAACTGTTCATTTTATGAATTAATCATGTTGTTTTTTTTTTTTTCTTTTACCATCATACTGTTTGTCATTGACTGCATAGAATCACCACATAGAATCAGTTCCCCAGAAAAGTTGAGTATGGAGAACTCTTGCTACTCACTACCAGCTCGGGTAGAGAGGATGCTGAAACGTGAAACTTGTTCTCTGAGGAGTGAGGGGGGTGGGGGAAAGATGCTGAAACTTATAGTACAACAGAAATTTGGGGGTTATCTTTGCCTTGGATTATCCCTCCAGAACATTTTGGTTTTGTACTATTTCAATTAAGAAAACTTAAAATTGCTAGTTCATTCAACTTCTTAAGTTTTGATATGTCTAAAAATTCTTTGATCTTTGTTCTGTCTCAAAACTCTTATTGCCAAGCAGTTACATAAAATTAGATGCTTCCCAATAAATGTTTATCACTAGACGTGATAAGTTATTCATAGTTGTGGGTAATTTTATGAAACTCAGGTGCTTTTATGTCGCTATGCATCTAACTTCAACAACAGTCTTCTTCTCCAAAGTATTTATTTGCACATTGGGCAGTGATGGGTTGACGTGAGGATCGGGTGTTAGGGAAGTGACTCCAAACCAAGACAGAAAGGAGATGTGATGAAATACAAATGTGAAGATAGAAAGGTTTGTCCCCTATTTCTTTAAGGGCACCTATGAGACTTGCTAAGGTAAAATGGTGGTATGTCTTTAACATTCTCATGAATATAACACTGTGAATCTATAGCTATAGAGTCTTTTTCCCCCTTATGTTACTAATAACTAGAGTAGTAAAAAATCAACAAGACTTTATTGGTGAAATGATGGATCAGAATGGGCAAGTAGAACAAAATGGTCTAGACCAAGCAACCTTCTACAATAGTATTGTCCAGTAGAACTTTCGGCAGTAATGGAAATGTTCTATATTTGTGCTGGTCAGTATGGTACCCACACATATGACTGTCAAGGACTTGAAATATGGCAAGTGTGACTGAGGAACTGAATTTTAATTTTTAGTTAATTTAAATTTAAATGGCTACATGTGGCTCTTGGTTACTATATTGGACAGTGCAGTTCTGGAATATGCCTTTCTCTGCCTTTTAAACTCTTTGCTTCAAAAGTAAGACATAACCATATTCTCAAAGAGCACATGGCCTGTGGAAAAGACAGACAAATATTTAACCGTAAGATCAAGAATATAAAAGAAGGCCGGGCGCGGTAGCTCATGCCTGTAATCCTAGCACTCTGGGAGGCCGAGGCGGGAGAATTGCTCAAGGTCAGGAGATCAAGACCATCCTGAGCAAGAGCGAGACCCCGTCTCTACTGAAAAATAGAAAGAAATTAGCCGGACAACTAAAAATATATAGAGAAAAGTAGCTGGGCATAGTGGCACATGCTTGTAGTCCCAGCTACTTGGGAGGCTGAGGCAGAAGGATTGCTTGAGCCCAGGAGTTTGAGGTTGCTGTGAGCTAGGCTGATGCCACGGCACTGTAACCTGGGCAACAGAGCCAGACTCTGTCTCAAAAAAACCAAAAAAACAAAAAAAACAGAATATAAAAGAAGCAACCTAGAGAGGAACTAAGATATGTCCAGCTGAAAGGAACAGAATCTATTAAAAGATGAAAATTAACATGAGGCAAACAATGAGGTTGGACCTTCCAAGGGTGACATCTCTTTTGGATTTGCTCTTGGGGAATGGTCCATTTCTTTACAATAGAAGATGCACAGTAAGCAGTCTTCTACTACTGCTCTAGAATTTTCCTATATCTGTCATGTATAAGCCCTGTTACTACTTATTTCATTGAAAAAGTCTGTACCCCTACCTGATCCGTGAAATCTTTTTGTTTTGTTTTTTTAGAAATTAATCTGGTATTTTCAATACTCAGAAGGTTAATACTACATAATTTAATATCTATTTATTATTTTTTTCCTTTAGATTAGAAACTTGAAAATGGGCATTATGATTTTGCCCTTTTAGATGATTACAGTATCCCCTAGTACTCATATTCTTAAATCATGCACTCAGAATCATTAAAGAGGATGTTTCTGTTCTTCTTTCCAGTAGAAAATGTTCTAGATTTTTCAAGATTTCTTTTCTATATGAAAAACTATCTTCATGTAGAAGATTTTTCATTTCATCAAGTTTAAACAATTAAATCAATTTATTTAAGTGCTTTGACATTTCTTTACATAATTTCTATGTTCACAAATTAAATTTTTGCTAACAGTCACTTTTATTTAATGAAAATTAGTGATTTTATTCAGGACTTCATTAAAATACTGGGAAACGTGCTGTAATTTAAAAAAATGTATTATGTTTTCTGGAAATATTAATTTGTGTATCACTAAGAGTTAGAAGAGTAAGATGATGGGTTGGCATTTCAACTTTTAGAATAACATGATTTTGAGATATTTTATATCTCCTAAGTATATATTTTTAAGAATTTTAATAATATTTTCTTCTTTCTAGATTTTTGCTTCAGTGTCTTGAGGATCTTGATGCCAATCTACGAAAATTAAACTCTCGTCTGTTTGTGATTCGTGGACAACCAGCAGATGTGTTTCCCAGGCTTTTCAAGGTAATATGAAAAATATTTGCATGAAATAATAATCTTTTGTCAGTGAAGATAACATGTTTGGTAAATAAGGCCTTTTGGCTAATTTAAAGTGTGAAGAATATAAATATTTTTAAATGAAAACGTTGTGGTTTTTTTATTTAATGAAAAAGTTGGGCCAGGCACAGTGGCTCATGCCTGTAATTCTAGCACTCTGGGAGGCCGAGGCAAGAGGATCGCTCAAGGTCACGAGTTCGAGACCAGCCTGAACAAGAAGAGTGAGACCCCGTCTCTACTAAAAAAATAGAAAGAAATTAATTGGCCAACTAAAAATATTTAGAAAAAATTAGCTGGGCATGGTGGCACATGCCTGGAGTCCCAGCTACTCAGGAGGCTGAGGCAGAAGGATTGCTTGAGCTCAGGAGTTTGAGGTTGCTGTGAGCTAGGCTGATGCCATGACACTCTAGCCCGGGCAACAAAGTGAGACTCTGTCTCAAAAAAAAAAAAAAGAAAAAGATGTACATGGTAAAACCAGACAGTAGAAAAATAATTTACAATGAAAAGTTAAATCTTCTACCTTAAACTGCTAGTGCCTCTCCCAGAAGCAATAACTACTGCCAGTTTCTTGTGTATCGAATTAGAAATATTCTTTACATAAATAAGGATTTTTATGAGTGTGTTTATATATATGGATCTGTATGTTTATATCTATGTTACTGTTCCCTTTTTTTAAAACTGAGATGAGAACATACTATATACACCATTCTATGCCATGCTATATTCGTATAACCATATATTTTGGAGATTATTCCGTATTACTTAGTCCTTTAAATGGTGCCATGGTATTCCATTGTGTAGATAGCTATAATAACTTTAAATAGATTTCTGTTGAACATTTAATTACTTTTTCTACAGGCTTTTTGCCAGTAAACATCCTTGTCCACATATACATATCTTTAAGTACATGTGCCAGTACATTTGTGGGATAATTCTTAGAGGACTTTCTGGGTCAAAGAGTTGTAACAATTGACATTTTACCAATAATACAACATTGTAGTGTGTGTGTGTGTGTGTGTGTGTGTGTGTGTGTTTTAACTTGGTAGAATCTTAAAAGTCACTAAAATTTTTAAGATATCTGATCTTAATCCCTCCTTTTTTTTGAATGAAAAAATTAGGCCTAGAGAAATAAATGAGCTGCCCAAGATCATATAACCAGCTCATGGTAGTACTCACATTAGAAGCTGAGTTTCCTGACTATCCTTTTTATATTCATCCCTTCCTATTAAATTTACCATTAGCATTTCTAAATGTATATTTGGTTTTTCTAACAGCTGTTTGATTCCTCAAATTTTTATAATAGTAATGTTTTGTTTCCATTTCTTAATGTAGATGAAAACAACAATTCTAGGTCCAGGTCCCCAATGCTAGGAATCAAATCAACATTACTTGGCTTTTTTTGCATTTTTTTTTTTGGCTGATATGAAAGAATCATTTAATGTTCAGGGTTTGGCTAATGTAACAAACAGTCTTGGCTAGTGAAAATTTATCATTCATTAAAGATTGTTCACTATAGTAATTCATCACATTAGAATTTAACCTATATATATTGAACAGTTCTAACAAGAAAGCATATCAGAAGCAATGGTAATAGTTTATCAGCAACTTATGAGTGTAAAAGTTTGTGTGGATACTTGTTTCCACCCTATCTCTAAATCCATTTGTTATAAGTAAAATGAATCCTTAGAGGATTTTAGTTGCTTTAAAACAACAAAATTTTTTTTTACTTTTGAACCAACTTTTTCAAACCAGCAAGTGTTTTGTGTTGTTTGAGATTTCTTCTGCCTAGAATAGCATATCATTGGATCAAACCATCTTCTGCATTTAAATGATGTCCTGTCTTGTCAGTTTAGCAGAGGGCATGGGTTTTCACATGGGCCATAAAATATACTTACTTGAATACACACATATACGTAGAACACTCATTATTTTATTGTTTTTTTCTTTGGCTACGTACAGTAGTCTATATGAGAGGCCATTTATGAAAACTTCCTTTCAGATTTATTTACTATGTCTAGAGCCATAGAGGGAATTAATCCTTTTTTAATTGAATTAATGTTTTGATTTTTACTTTTTGTTTAGAGGTACTCCATGCATGTGTTTTTTAAAAAAGTCTTAAAAAGCAGATCTCCCATAACCCTAACACCCACAGTTTCTCTGAGGGAGAAGATTCTTTTTTCTTTAACTAGCTGACTTACTTAAATTAGTATCTTGGGTTTTATTATTCCAATACAGCAATAGTGAGAATTTTTAATAGGTAATTCATCCTGTTTCCCACATTGGAGATAAAACTGGTTTAGGCCTGATAACAATGCTTTTAGTTAATTGGGATGGTTGTGCCAGTGGCTACAATACTGATGTCTCCTCTAGTGTGCATCTTTCCTCTATAACATTGACTCATTTTATTCTGTTTATATTGAGTAGATTTAGGAATGGGTTAGAGCATTTTTAAACATATATATATGTCTAATAAGCTATTATCATTTTTTTCTGGTGTGTTTTCTAGTTAGATTTTTTCTCAGTTAAACTCTGACTTAATATAGGCTAACAAGATGACTTTTTCCTTTCCTTTTTTTTTTTTTT
>VBSM01003169.1:24257146-24301755 GCA_008086735.1 Cheirogaleus medius | reverse complement strand
AAAAAAAAAAAAAAAAAAAAAGCAAAGAGGATAACTTTTATGGTGATTATAGTTGATACATCATTACAATGTGGTATAATGAAAAAGACACTGTATTTGGACTAAGAAAACTTTGATTTGCGATTTGTCAGCTATGTGACTATAGTTAATGCTCCTGATAGGCTTTAGTTTCCACATCTATAAAATGATGGGGTTGGATTTCACCTATAATTCTTTATTGAGGCCCAAAATGCCAGAGTTAAAAAGAATAATTAGTTATTCCAAAGTAGTTTCTAATCTAAACTACCATAGGCAAAGCTAGTTAGTCCTTTTTTTTGGAAGTATGACTTGTTTAAGACAATTAATGATTAGAAGTAAATTTAAAAGGTACTTAAATTTAAATAATTTGAGATGTTAGAGCTTATGTGTCCTAAGTATGTAACATAGATACATACGCTGACATCTCTAATGAAGGCATGAGCACAATGGAAAATAGCAAGTAATTGTCCACTATAGTTTTATAGAATCCTAATTTGTGAAACTTGCTGGAGGAAATAGGGAGATGTAGGTCAAAGGATACAAAGTCACAAATATGTAAGATGAACAAACCTAAAAATCTAGTAGTATAACATGAGGACTATAGTTAATAAAATTGCATCATATTTGGGATTTTTGTTAAATAAGTAGATTTTAGCTGCTTTTGTCACACACACATAAAAGTAACTATGTGAGATTATAGATATGTTACTTTGTTTCACTATAGTAACCATTTGACCTATCTATATGTATCCTATGGCATCATGTTATAAACCTCAAATATACCCAATAAAATTTTTTTTAATAAGACTTGTTGATTACATCTTAATATAATTATCAGCCTGGTTTAGTTTTTATTGATAATTGGTAGTTTCTTTGAGCTGGGTCATAACATGTTTTTTACATGATTCATGAATATTAAACTTTTTGTTATTGCCTTCAGGCTAATTTACCCACTTAGTTGTTTTTACTCATAAGTCCTTAATATTCTTTTGTTTTCCATAGGCAGTGTTCTGTGACCTAAGGTCCGTAGTATTCTTTGTCTTAAAGGTTTGGGTATTTTCCTACCATATATTTTTTATACCTAGCAGATGATCTAGAAGATGAAGAGAATGATTTTTGGACTCTTTAATTATTTTGAACACATTTCTGGGTCATGTAAGAAGCTAACATTCTCTTAAAAGTCTTAAATGGTTAATTTTATTTTCTGGTTTTAAGCCTTTTCAGGCCTTATGAACCAAAATATATTGTCATTTTTTAAATAATAACTGCATTTTACTAACTCTTAAAATAGGATCATAGAACTCAATGGTGGACAACCGCCTCTAACTTATAAAAGATTCCAGACTCTCATCAGCAAAATGGAACCGCTAGAGATACCAGTAGAGACAATTACTTCAGAAGTGATAGAAAAGTGCACAACTCCTCTGTCTGATGACCATGATGAGAAATATGGAGTCCCTTCACTGGAAGAGCTAGGTGAGTGTAAACTGTAATCAATGTGGAGCTTAAATGTTAATAAATCAGTAATCACTCAGAAAATTCCACTTCTAATTTTGCCATGTATTTTGCATTAGTAGGGAAAGAAAGAAAGGGGACAAAAAGAAGAAAGAAAAGAAACTAAGAAGTGATAAATCTGTACATTATTTATGTGCTCTATTAATATGTGATCTGTTGTCATCACCTTAAGGTATACATACTAAAGAATAGCGATCCTGTCATGTCCTCTGTACATGAGGGCCTGTTGAGGCCGTCAGTTCATTTTTATGCTACTCCTATAATTTTTCTGAAAAGCTATTTGTTTTCTGAATTATAGTGGTTACATAAAAATTTAGTTTCAGAAGAATGATGTTTTTTTCTTTTCTTTTCTTTTTTATTTTTTAGGTTTTGATACAGATGGCTTATCCTCTGCAGTGTGGCCAGGCGGAGAAACTGAAGCACTCACACGTTTGGAAAGGCATTTGGAAAGAAAAGTATGATAATGTTGACCATATAGCCATGCTCATATTTCCCAAATGTCATTTAAAATAATTTCATTATCTTTTAAAAACAACGAATAGACTGTTGAAAAGGGAGGATTGAGGGAAGTAGTAAAAATAGCACAACCCTAATTATTTGAAAATTAACACCTATCTCCTCATTTAAATGCCCTTTCTCCTCCTCTTATTTCCTCTTTAGCTACTCCCATACAGCCTCTTCTGTTTTTTCTACCTAAGCTTGTATCTGATGACCATAACTTTGAAGCTAGGATAGAATTCTTCCATTTCATCTTTACCTCAGTGTTGAAGAGACAGGTTGAAGGTACTCTCAGCCTTGTGTTGAAAATTTGAAGATAATTTATTTCACATGAGGATAGCTAAACCAAAAGAATTTTCACTTTTTTTTATCCTGTCTTATTTTTTATTAAAATATGTAATTTGTGGCTAAGATAAGATTTTATTCCCTAAGAACTATGTAACTTTTTAAAAATCTCAATTTTGAGCACTCTTTTAAAATGGAAAAGGCAATTAATTAATGTAATTTTCTCTGTGTTTTCAGGCTTGGGTGGCAAACTTTGAAAGACCACGAATGAATGCAAATTCCCTCCTTGCAAGCCCTACTGGACTCAGTCCTTATCTTCGATTTGGTTGTTTGTCATGTCGACTATTTTACTTCAAACTAACAGACCTCTACAAAAAGGTATTATCTAAAATTGGAGCTTAAGGCCAGGCGTGGTAGCTCATACCTGTAATCCTAGCACTCTGGGAGGCTGGGGTGGGAGGATCACTTGAGGTCAGGAGTTTGAGACCAGCCTGAGCAAAAGTGAGACGCTGTCTCTACAAAAACTAGAAAAATTAGCCGGGCCTGGTGGCGTGTGCCTGCAGACCCAGCTACTGGGGAGGCTGAGGCAAGAGGATTGCTTGAGCTCAGGAGTTTGAGGTTGCAGTGAGCTATGATGACGCCACTGCACTTAACCAGGGCAACAGAGTGAGACTCTGTCTCCAAAAAGGTAAATAAATAAAAATTTAAAAAATAGTAAAATTGGAGCTTAGTTTTCAAGATACTTTTAAAGAAATTGCTAATAATACTTCTTTGCTTTTTAATCATAGGTAAAGAAGAACAGTTCCCCTCCCCTTTCTCTTTATGGGCAACTATTATGGCGTGAATTTTTCTATACAGCAGCAACAAATAATCCACGCTTTGATAAAATGGAAGGAAACCCCATCTGTGTTCAAATTCCTTGGGATAAGAATCCTGAGGCTTTAGCCAAATGGGCAGAAGGCCGGACAGGCTTTCCGTGGATTGATGCCATCATGACACAGCTTCGTCAGGAGGGTTGGATTCACCATTTAGCCAGACATGCAGTTGCTTGCTTCCTGACACGAGGTGACCTGTGGATTAGTTGGGAAGAAGGAATGAAGGTAGGTGTTCTGACTAATATAGCATGGTCTTATTTTGAAGGAATCCATACTTTATTAAAACAAATCCTAAAAGTTATCTATTATATAGATTCATTTTAGTCTAGTTTTTCAGTAGATAAAACATTTAATCCTCAAAATACAGGCACACTTTTGGAGAGCAGGATGATATAATCAGACAGGAGAAATGGTGAAAACTGGTTAAATTTGATTAACCTAAAGTCATTTCAGTGGTTAAACCAGCATAGCCATTAAGGGAATTATAAGGTTTAACACTGGATTTATTGAATAGATATTTTTTTAAGTGATCATTCTTGTCACAAAAAGGATTCACCCAGGAATTCCTAGAAATAATGAATTCATATTATAAATTTTAAAATAAATCATTTCACCTCACTTCAACACCACAGCTTTTTCGTAATACTTCTATTATGAAAAGGGAAGCATACTACATTTTGTGATTATCATCTTGTGGTTAAACATAACAGGACTTACACACATGTTTTACCTTTCTGGCTATGTCATAAATTTTTCCTATCCCAGGACTGTTTCTGATCCTGTATTTTTTTGCATCTCCTATATTCCTTAGTACACAGTTAGACACAGAGAAAATGTATAGCACACACTTAATGAAAGCATAAAAATCACTTATTTTAATTCTGCTTTCCTTTGGATCAAGGAATTTGAAATTCAAACTATGTAATGCTACTGTATTTTTTAAAAAGTGCATTTATATCTGGGTGTGCTTCCTTTATCCAGGACAATCTATTAAGCTTCTAAGGTTTTTTTACTTATTTGGTAGCATTTTTGCTTTCTTGAAAGAGGTTTACTGCATTTTTTTCTATCTACTAATATCCTGTCTTATCCTTTCAGTCAGTGACTTGAGTAATTTTTTATCCTCCCTCCCCTGGCAAAGGTTGGAACAGTAAATTCTATTCAGAAGTCTACTATATTACCAATATGTTTCTTTCCTTGAAATAGCTCATTATAGAACAGAGCATACATAAGGAAGCTAATTTTGTATTGTTTAATTTTACAGTTCTTTGGTAGATTTTCTTTGCTTTGACTTTTAATCTACAATGACCTCGAAAATGCTTGCTTTGAGAATTATGTGTGTGCAAACTAATTGGTTACTGTTACTTCTGAAGGTATTTGAAGAATTATTGCTTGATGCAGATTGGAGTATAAATGCTGGAAGTTGGATGTGGCTGTCTTGTAGTTCCTTTTTCCAACAGTTTTTTCACTGCTATTGTCCTGCTAGTTTTGGTAGGAGAACAGATCCCAATGGAGACTATATCAGGTAAATCAAGAGTGATTATTATTCAGTTTGGAATAGTTAATCCAAGAAGAACTTTTCATGTTTAAGCAATGCTTAAAGTATTCCCCCTCAAGATGGGCATCAGAGATGAGGAGAAGGGTAAACAGATCATTTAAATGGTATTGATTTGATTTTGGTCACTCATAGCTAGTAGTTCATTATAATTTGTTTATAGTGCATCTTATTAATAATTTTTCTTATTTCTCCCAAAAGGCGTTATTTGCCTGTTCTCAGAGGCTTCCCTGCAAAATATATCTATGATCCCTGGAATGCACCAGAAGGTATCCAAAAGGTAGCCAAATGTTTGATAGGAGTTAATTATCCTAAACCAATGGTGAACCATGCTGAGGCAAGCCGTTTGAATATTGAAAGGATGAAACAGATCTATCAGCAGCTTTCACGATATAGAGGACTAGGTATGTCAATAACTACCTTTGATTTGTTCTTTTGGCAGCTGTTTACATACCTATCCTTGAATTTGATCTTGATCATAATTTAATAGGAAATTTTCTTGTTCTTTAGGTCTTCTTGCATCAGTACCTTCTAATCCTAATGGGAATGGAGGCTTCATGGAGTATTCTCCTACAGAAAATATCCCAGGTTGTAGCAGCAGTGGAAGTAAGTAAAAAGGAAATTCCTGTACTTAGTAACATAAATAGATTAATAATCAGATACATTGCTTATTGAACCTCATTGTAATATGTTTTATAAAAATCTATCTTGAAAATTAATAGGTTTTTTTGTACACATGCATGCATGTGCACTCACACACACACATACACTCAATCAGTGACATTTTAGAGATGGAAAATATCAATACATGTAGTAGATACTGTCAAGTTAAAGATCTTGCAAACTGAATGAGGAGAGCAATTTTAAGGATAAAATGAAACTCAAATCTCATATTTTCATAATGCTCATTATTTTTTACTCTCTTTAGATACATATCAGCTGTAAGGTACTTAATTAAGAAGGTCAGTGACCCTGTGAACATGACCATTATCATACACATGTATAAGGGCCTCTAGTCCTTTGTGCACATGAATTTTTTCTTACAAAGTCTGGTCTGTGATAGTTTTCTGTATGTTATGTGTTTAGTTACCACGTGAATTCTTAATATATATGATATTAATAATATCAAGAAGTCAATATGTACTAGGAATTTGAATCGTATCAGTTTCCTGTGGCTCTAATTAAAAACAGCCTGAGGCCAAGTAATTGGATTAAAAACAAGGCAGCATTTGAGAAATGCTTATTTAAAAATAAAAAGTCAGAAGTTCTAGATTGATATTAAGAATACAAAATTTTATTTTAAAATTTAAAAAAATTTTTTTTAAAAATTGAACCTTTCTGAATTCAGAAATATCCTGTATGCTTATGAGAGCAGCATAATTTTATCCTCAGAGAATTAGTTTCAGAAGCAAGGAATAAAAGCACTCACATTCTGACTGCCTACCTTATACCCAGTAGTAGGGGATTTTTGCCCATATTCTCACAGTAACCTGAAGGTGAGGTGGGGATGGGATCTGCATTTTATGATTGGAGAAATAATCCTAGAAAGGTTAGGAAATTTAGCCAAGATCCTACAGTTAATAAGTAGTTGGGCTAAGATTCAGATCCAAGTCTGATTAGCCTCAAAGCTCATACTTTTTCCTGCATCATTGGGCCTTTGCGAATGGAATGCTATTGTATATATGCGATAAAAGATAAAATATTTTATTACTGGAATGTGATTTACCCAGCAGTCAAATTTTAATAGTTGCCAATGATGGTAGTATACTTCAGAAATGTTCTTTCTCAGGATCTCCCACAGTCTGAAGTAAACTTCAACCAGATGTGATTTCAAAAGTTCTTTCAGATCTCCTATTCAGTTCACAGCCTGCCTTGAAAGCCCACACAGGAGTGAGAGGGACAGAAGCTCTATGAGGCACTAAAATAACAGGCAGGTAGCAGAGGGATGAGAACCTGCAGGCCTCAGGTGCCTGGCTAATGGACAGCGATGATACGCACTGCTTCTTAGTCCACTCATACCTATTTCTCTTTATTTGGAATTATCTTCAAAAGCGAATCATGGTAGCAAGTTAAATTGGGATAATTTTTGCTTCACAGATTTATAAACATAAGGTAGGTTATGATATAATAGAATTAATAAATCTTGAAATATTTTAATCATGTAAATATTTGCCTGTAACACTTTGTAGCTAGGTTCTACAAGGCTTTCAAAAGATATAGAAGACATAAAAAGCTAGAGCTTACAGTCTAAATGGGGGTTTGGAGGGACAACAAAAACATGAAAAACGTGACAAATTGTAAGATCCTGCCTCCATGTGCAATAGGAGAAAATGGGGAGATCATTGAGAGCTGAAGGAACTAGAGAAATTTTCTTGAAGGTGGTGGGTTGGGTAGCATGTGGGCAGCCAGATGAAGGAGAAAACATCTTAGACCTGGAAATGGGAGTCATTATGAGAAGATCCTTAAGACTTGGACTATGATATTAAGCATTTCTCTTCTCAGGATTCTGCTCCATTTGAAAGGACTTACATGCTTTTAAAGGACATCTCTTTATGCCCCACGCTTACCCCGTCTAGGCTTTTATTTTATAATACCTAACAAGGCACATTAAAGGGCAAAATTCTTTATGACTTTTCTTAGGTTTTTAAATGACTGTGGAACATTCATAATCTCTGCAATACAAATTGTATTTTTCTCCTCCTTTTTTTTTGTGTGTGCTCAGGAAAGGAATAAGCTATACATAGATATCTTAAAGTACTTTTGTTCTTATAATAAAACAGATTACGATCTGTTTCCTATAGCAATATATTTTAGTTTAATTTTTTTTTATTATAAAATATCTATTCATCTTTGGCGTTATTAGTCATTAGGGAAATACAAATTGAAACCACTAGGGATAGTACTTTGCTCCCACTTAGGGTGACCAACTACTTCTGATTGCCTGGGATTGAGGGGTTTCCTGGAACACAGAATTTTCATTGTGATAGCCTGGAAAGTCCAGGCAAACTGGGGCTAGTTGATCACCCTATACCCACTAGAGTGGCTGAAATAAAAAAGACAACACCAAGTGTTCTGGAGGATAGGGAAAAACTAGAACCCTCATACATTGCTGAGAGGTGAGGTATAAAATTGTACAGCCACTTTGGAAAACAGTTTGACAGTTTCTTAAAAAACATAAATTTACTATACAACCCAGAAATTCTATTCCTAAGTGTTTACCCAAAAGAAATGAAAACAAGGGTGGGCTCAGTGTCTCATGTCTGTAATCCTAGCACTCTAGGAGGCCAAGACAGGAGGATTGCTTGGGCTCAGGAGTTCAGACCAGCCTGAGCAAAATCAAGACTCTGTCTCTACTAAAAGAAGATTACCTGGGCATCGTGGGGTGCACCTGTAGTCCCAGCTACTTGGGAGGCTGAGGCAGGAGGACCTCTTGAGCCCAGGAGTTTGAGGTTGCAGTGAGCTGCAGTGATGCCACCACACTCTAGCTGGGGTGACACAGCAAGACTCTGTCTAAAAAAAAAAAAGAAAACATATATCTATACAAAGATACATAAATCAATGTTTATAGCAGCTTTATGTTTAATAGTCAAAATGTAGTATATCCATACAATGGAATGTTATTCATGAATAAGAACAAAATACTGATATATGCTACAACATGTATGAACCTTAAGCACATTATGTTAAGTTAAAGAAGGCAGACACAGAACACCACATACTGCATGATTCCATTTATATGAACTATCAGAAAAGGCAAATCTTTAAAGACAAAGTAGATTAGTGGTTACCTTGGGTCTAGGGGTAGGAATGGAGAATGAATATATAATAGGTGTGAGGGATATTTTTGGCAGGGATCAGAATGTTCCAAAACTGGATTGTGGCAATGGTTACACAACCCTATAAGTTAACTTAAAAAAAAATCATTGAATTGTATGTTAAAATAGGTGAATTTTATGATATTATGAGTTATACCTCAAAGGTGCTTTAAAAAAAAGCTATTCACTATAGAGAATTTTTTAAAACTGAGAAAATAGAAAAGAGGAAGAACAAAAATCCAAGAGAGACAGTCACTATTAAAATTCTGGTGTATTTCCTTTCAGTATATTTTTATGCAGTTTTTCCCCCACAGTAATTTTTAAGTCAGAATTTTATAAGTGAAAAATTCTTTCAGTACTATTGAAGGCATAACATGCGGGGACTTCTCAAAACTTTTTTAAAAACAAGAACTGATTTTAAAGACAAAAAAGGTATTTTCACTCTAGGGTTCCCATCTTGTACACTGTTGACATTTTGAAATTTAACTGCTGTAATAACTTGAAGACATATGAATATGGGGATTTTCAGTTTGGTGAGTGACTAAGCTAATAACAAGCAATTGATCAGCAAAGCCTTGTTCTATACTCATTGTCTCTTGCACTGTTATTCCCATGAAAATATAATTTACTACATTTCATAGGTTATAGTGGTATTCATGAATTTAGGGAGTTGGAAGATCTTGAGTAGCTCTCTATCATGTAGCTCTCTAAAGAAATAAAATACCATCTTAAGAAAATTCTCAATATATGTATTGGGCTTATGAATTTCTCCCCTCCTCCCCAAAGGTAATCACTCTCTTGATTCCTAATACTATAGTTTATTTTGTAACTTTATAGAAATTGAATCATTTAGTCTGTATTCTTTTTTGTGTCTAGCTGCTTTCACTCCATAATTTGAGATCATTCTATTTATGTTTGTATGTACACTCCAAAGGGCATACATCCAAGCAGACAGTGGCCATTCTTATTTTTTATCTTAGTACTGGAGAAAAGAATAGAATTGAACTTGAGAAAATGAAACTAAGGTGACTAGTTTATGACTTATCCTAAGGGCCATCTCTGTGAATCTTCCAGTAAAATTGACCGTTCCTTCCTTAGAGGCCCCACTGTGTCCTGTACCAACATCCATCCCATTACCTGACAACACTTATTCACACATTGTGATTTTATTTATCTCCTCCTACTGGCTGTGAACCTCTTAAAGGCAGACCCCATGTCTTGGTAGTATTTGTATCCTTAGTACCTGATATAGTCCCTAGCATAAACAGGTACTCAGCAAATGTGTAGGATAGAAATAAATAAAATAATAAAATGTGTAAGGTATAAATGAATGTGATAATTGAAAATGTTATTTGTTGACTTACTGTGATACAATATAAATGACATAAAACCATTTTAACCATTTTTAAGTGTACAGTTCAGTGGTATTAAGTACATTGACATTTGCGTGGAGTTTTTAAATAGTGTTGTACAGTACTCAGGGAAGGCCCTACTGATGGTAAGACCAGGAATAGCACCATTCAGTGGTGAATTTGCCATAGTGTAGAGTCTGCCCTTCAGGCTTACAAATCCAAAAACTGAATGTTTTCAGTATAATTAGAGATGACCATTCTGTGAATGACAGACTAGAAATTTTAAGATAATGTGAATTATAATATCAATAGGCAACACCAGTTTATTAATTTATGGTGGAGCTATCCGTTTCTAATGATGGATGGTCTCATCCCTGATCCAGGGCATCTACTTTCCCAATTTTGAGTACCTCTCTTTTATCCAGAGAAACCTGATGAGCTAAAAATAAAAATAAAAATAAGCACATGGGCTTGCTCAGGCCATAAGGTAACCTATTCAGGGGCCAGAATTCTCATATTTTTCTATAATCTGGACACATTGACAAAAATGGTTCTCTAAAACTTTTCTATGTTAGCCATCCTATTCTCCTATAACATTGTTTGATTTTTAGAAGGGTTGATGTAATTGCTCAGGCTAGGTAACTGCCACAGAGTCCCATGTCTTCCCTTGTTGTGTCATTTGAATTATTTAACTCATCTGGCAGGCCCTCATTCCCTTATCTCCAAGGAAATATGTTTTGAAGAGCTCTAAAGGAGGAGGGAGTATGGAATAATGGGACAAGAGTGAAGGAAGGATGTCTATCTCACTGTTACCCCAGTGTTTTGCCTTTATGGTCAAGTTTCTAATTGTAATCTAGTAAAGAAATTTTTTTTTAGAAAATGATTATCACTGTGATTGTTCCTTTGAACTGTCAACATTTCTATGAGCCTAAATTTAAGTTTTACAGATTTGAGCATGTGATTTTTGGTTCATAGGGAGGTTGAGATTTAGTCTTAAATGCATGTAAAAGTGACCTTAAACACTAAAAATTGGATTTTTAGTCTTAATATTTACATCTTGGATTTGGTTTTAAGTAATTTTACTGTTTTAAATACCAACAGATTGCTCTCAAGGAAGTGGTATTTTACATTATGCTCATGGCGACAGTCAGCAGACTCACCTATTGAAGCAAGGTAAGAATGAAATATTTGAGCATACCGTTCTCGCTTTTCTATCTTAAACATACTTTTTTTGTTGTTTGTTTTTGGAGACAAGGTCTCGCTCTGTTGCCCAGGCTAGAGTGCAGTGACATAATCATAGCTCACCACAACCTCAAGTTCCTGGGCTCAGGCGATCCTCTCTCGTCTCATCCTCTCAGAGTGCTAGGATTACAGGCATGAGCCACAGTGCTTGGCCTTAAATGTACATTTTTAAATGTGTAGGAAGAAGCTCCATGGGCACTGGTTTCAGCGGTGGGAAACGCCCTAGTCAGGAAGAGGACACGCAGAGTATTGGTCCTAAAGTCCAGAGACAGAGCACAAATTAGGTAAATATTTTAGAGCTTTATTTTTTGTTTTAGTAGAGTGTATAATTAACATAAATTAAGATAATTTCCAAAATGGAACTCATCTCCTTTTTCAAACCAGAGAATCTTGAGGCATAAATTTGTAAGTGATTGTTACAGAATCAGTCAATTTTTGGACAACAGCAATGCATGTGTACTGGACAAATTGCTGCACCCAGTTTTATGGTCATCTGAATTGATGCTCTTTCAATCTGAAAAACTTAAGATTGTATGGTCAAGTTTTTCATTTCTTTACTATGTGATCATGAGTCTAAAACAATTAAAGTGGTCCCTTTTATTTTAGTGGCATTAATACAATCTTTTTATGAACTTCCCTAAACCTTTGCCTCTTAAATGTTTACAAATTTCTTTTATCTGTTGTGATGCTTCTAAACTCTAAATTCTTTCCAGACTGGAGTAATTTAAATTTTTTTA
The DNA here is from genome assembly GCA_008086735.1 of Cheirogaleus medius. Classification (NCBI taxonomy): domain Eukaryota; kingdom Metazoa; phylum Chordata; class Mammalia; order Primates; family Cheirogaleidae; genus Cheirogaleus; species Cheirogaleus medius. The sequence continues at coordinate 24,289,866 of VBSM01003169.1, read as the reverse complement.
AATGCTGGGCTTTTTTTAGAAGTATCAAAAAGCCATGCCTGCATTTAGTTTAATTGGATTTGGGATACTGTTTTGTGATTAAATTAATATGAAACATATTTATGTAGTATATTTACCAGTTTTTAAAAACTTTTTGTTTCTTCAGTTATCTTAAACTGTTTACATTTTTATCACTTAGTTTTTTATGCCAGTCTAATTAGACTATAGATATGTTGAAGATCAATAAACATTCATCAAATCTTTATCATTTAATTCTTTGCAATCAAGCTTTACTCAGTTTTTTTTCCCTTAAATCACAGAAAACATTCAGGAGGAATACTGTTGCAGCTGAAATTGGTGGGGAGTTCAATACTTTTCAATTAAATTATTTTAAAATGTTCTTCATTGATGGAAAGCAGTTACATTTTGAAATGCGTTGTTTCTAATGACATTTCTGTGGTTTTTAACTTTTTAATGAATTTCACATAGGACAAATGGTAATTTGTATATAAAGAACTTGGTAAAAGAATTTGCTTAATGTAAATATAAATAGTTACAATTAGTATAGACCCATCAATATATTTTTGATAATTTTTCATGTATGGTAAAATGTTAAAGTTAACATACTGATATTCTGATATAAAACTCAAAAGTTTTGAGAGTCAATGTGGGAAAACAGGAGGTTTTTAGACTTTCTTAAGAGACTTTGTTAAAATTTTAGGGCAAAATTTTCTTGATGTTGTTTGATCTAACTTTGTACTCTTTGATAATAATGTTTTAGAAAATGTGCATAATCAAAATTGGTAGTTGTAGCCTCTGTTAACACAGATAATGGATGTTTTAAATCTTCATGTAAACCAGTTTTGACCCAAACTTATAGAAGATCATGTGTTAAGTTCTCCTTGTCTCCCTTTCTTTGTTCATTTACAGTTAAAGTGACCTTGTTATTAAAGTATATGCAAATATGAAATCTTGTTTAATTTGTGTTTTTTTTTCTTTTTTGATTTTGGTAAGGAGGAGACCATCGCTATCTGAGGTATGATTACAAATTATAGAGATAGATTCCATAAATTCTGTAAACCACATATCATCATTCTGAATGAAGGGACAGCTACCATATATTTAGTAAAACAGTAGTTTTCAAAATTATCTCTGCAAGAAAGATTTAAAACCAAAGGGAATTTTTCATGTAATGGCACTTGGGATAACAGGTAAGAGTGTGGGCTCTGGAATCAAATGCCTGGCTCTGGCACTCATTAGCTTCGCGATCTTGGGCAAGTTCTTAACTTCCTTTATGCCTTCTATTTTCTCATCTATAAAATGGGGATGAGCATAGTATCTGCTCCACAGTCCAGTTCCTTGTAAAATGCTCATAGCGGTGTCTGGCATGTGGTAGCTACTCAATAAATGTTAGCTACAGGGCTGCCATGCTGCATTGCTCCCTGGAGTGTACAGTGCACAGTCTGCATAGCTGTAAGCTGCAGCTCTGATTAACAGTCATTATTGTTGATACTATTGTTATTACTCCTTTACTGTTTTCTAGTTAGCCTAGTTCTTGCCATTCTGAATTATAACCAGTGGCTTTTCATTTTCTCATCTTCAATAGTGGTAGATATTCAATATGCTAATTCTATTTAAAGGTAACCCAAGATAAATTTGAGGCAAAAATGCAGAAATAATAACATATTTTAGATGATATGCATTTTAAAAATAGCCTGGATAATGAATTAGCAATGATCAATAAATTCTATTACTGAGAAAAAGAAGGAAAAAAAAGCCTGTGCCTTATCGTATTTTTCACTGCTGTTAAAAAGGAGTAATATTTTAATTGTTTTTCCTGATACCTGTAGTTCACATCCTGCTCTTTGTCCTGATTGTACTATACAGAGGTGAGAAATTCATAGATCTGAGATTTACCATCACCATCCCAGTGGGCAAAGATTCCATTTTAATGCAAATAAGTAAGCACTGCTGAAAAAGTACATTCTTTCAGCATATGCACTAGTAGATTACTTATAAATGTAGAAGGATTTTGTTTTGTTTTTTCGGGAGTTTTTTAGAATGCTTTTTCAGTTTGGTCTAAATTATGGTCAAAATGAATCACTGAAAGGGAAATGGAGGTATCAGTCAATGTGCTCTACTTGAGCAGATGCACTAAATTTGAAAACAGTATTCTTCCCCTTACTAGAAAGGTTAATGTTCTAGAAATTCTACCCGTGGTTGAGGGATTTAAGACTTTTTATTCATTCAACAAATACTTACTGAATTCTTATTACCAAAAACTGTGCTGACAACTTGGAAAAATGGAATTGAGGGACCCAAGCTTTTGAATGAACCTATGCAAAGTCCTTATGTTTTTTACATTTTCTTAAAATAAATTAGTAAATCTGAGATATAAAAGAGTTACCTCTACCTTTTTTCTTATGGGGTAGTGACATTTTCTCAGGGGCAAAGCGACTGGAACTCCAAGTTTCCTAAAATGCTGGGAAGGAGAGGGTGTGAAAATGCTAGTAGCTACAACCCTTTTTGCCATTGGGCACTGCGTTGCCATTGGGTATGGCACAAGGTTCCCTGGAAAGCCGGTTCCCACGCTGGCCCGCCTCTTCTGCCCCGCCCTGCTTCTTGGGGAGGCCAGGAAGCCTGTGTCCTGCACTCTGACTGGTTATGTTTGGGGCCGCAGGAGTGTGTCTGTGACCCACTGGCCTCCGGAGCCCTGATTGGCTATGGGCCAAGGGGCAGGTGGACTGGTTGGCACTTCTGGGGGAAGTCGCTATCTGGTTGGGGCCCAGGCCCCTGGCCCCAGGCATCAGGAAGACAGCGGACCTTGAAGATACTGGCCTGAGAGGGAGGGAAGAAGGAATCAGGGCCCCTGGACTCCCTGTGCCTTGCTTGGAGCGGACACTGACAGGTGAGTCGCCCCTTCCTCTGCTCCTGGAAGTGATCCTTACACCAACAACACATCAGCGGGGTCAGGACCCGCCCACAGGGAAACTCAGTGCCCCGCCAGACCCTCAACACCGCCTGCCTGGCTTGGGCAGACGCTGCTGGGCGCCACAGTCAAAAGTTTCTTCAAAAAAGCAGAGGTCCCCAGTGAGATTGGCCTCTATCAAAAAATCCCAAAACAACAAATGCTGGTGAGGATGTGGAGAGACAGGAACACTCTTACACTGCTGGTGGGACTGCAAATTAGCGCAACCTCTATGGAAAAGAATTTGGAGATTCCTCAAAGAGCTAAAAATAGAAATACCATTCTGTCTAGCAATAGCACTATTAGGCATCTACCCAAAAGATCAAAAGATATTCTATAATAAAGACATCTGCACCCGAATGTTTATGGCAGCACAATTCACTATTGCAAGGACATGGAAACAACCCAAGTGCTCGTCTTTGGATTATTAAAATTTGGTATATTATACAATGGAATATTAATTATAAGAAACAAGCACCTCTTATATTTTCCTGGATAGAGCTTGAGCCCGTTATCCGAAGTGAGGTATCACAAGATGGGAAGAGTAGGCTCCACTTGTACTCACCATCAAATTGGCACTAACTGATTAACACTATGGTGCTCACACGGTAGTAATATTCTCCAAGGATTAGGGGGTTTGGGGGGTAAACTCACAACTAATGGATGTGATGAGCATTGTAGAGGGGAAGGGCATGCCTCTAACCCTCGCTTGGGTGAGGCAAAGACATAAAATGTAACCAAAATGTTTGTACCCTCAAATATCCTGAAATAAAAATTTTAAAAAATAAAATAAAATAAAAAATAAAAAATGGCAAACAAACAAAGAAAAGCAGAGGTCCCACTTGTTACTGTGGGGCCTTTTGATCAGTCCCAGAGATCTTCCTTGGCCCCTCATTTTCCCTTGCTTAAAAACATTGGGATTAATTTGAAACTGTCAGCAGATCATATTTGTTATAAAAGTACAGTTTTATTGAAATTAGTGGTGTTGTGGAGGGGACCATACTAAGTATAAAAATTGTGCGTATAAAATTGTGTGTATAAAAATATTACATATTTTCATTCCTAAAAATGCTTAAGAAACATGAAACATCAGAGAAAGGCACACACTGTGATTTAACAAGCATTTATTAAGAGTGCTACTATATGTAGGGCACAGGGCTAAGAGCAGGAGGACTCTGGAGTCAAGCTGTTGGGTTTTAATCCAAAGTCTGCTATTTATTAGCTGAGCAACCTTGGGCAAGTTACTTTACCTGCATCTGTTTCCTCATCTTTAAAATGAGTCGTTGTGATGATTTAATGAATTAGTATATGTGAAGGGTTTCTTAATATTCTAAGTGATTTACGGTATTAACTAATTTAATCTTCACAGTCACCTAGGACATACTGTCTCCATTTTCCTGATGCACAAACTGAGGCAGGGAGAGGTGAAGTAACTTCCTCAGTGACAACACAACTATTGACCAGGAATTAAGCCCAGGCAGTCTGGCTCCAAGAGCCCGCAATTGCAGCCACTACATTAAGTTACCTCATGAACTTGGTTTGTTCCTTTGGTTTCAGTTGGCAAATACTGATTTTGTTACTCTGTGGACCAAGTTCTTTGCTGAATACAGAGGATAAAGCAGAACAGCATTCAGTTCCTGCCCTCCTAGTGGTTGTTTATGACTAGGCTGCAGGATGTCCACGGATCCTGCTAAAATCATTTGCAAAATGTTGTGGGCATGTGTGTTTTTGGAAAGAGTCTGTGGCTCTCAGGTTCTCAGATGGTTTGTTATACGAAGAAAGGTATTAAGAAATGTAGTTCTGGCAGAAGAGCTAATGCCTAGCATGATGCCAGACACACATCTTGAGCTTAAAAAAAAAAAAGATCCTTGCTGGTTGAGCGAATGAAGAATTTATAAGAGTATGATAAGTGCTACAGTAGGGTCAAGAGCAGGGTGCTGTGGAAGAGCACACAGAAAGGTCAACAGCGATGCCAGCTGGGTGAAGGGTGGGGAAGCAATTCACTGGAACACTAGTGAACTGTCTCTGCCCTTGTGGAGTGTTGAGACAGAAACAACACATGAACAGCTGCAGCTGTTGTACCACTTGTGCATGACAAATGTAGCAGCCCATGGTGCCATGAAAGCCCATAATGTCCAGGAGGTTTCATTTATTCATGAAGGTAAGGGAAGTTTCCTTGAGAAAGTGACACTTAGACATAGGAGTTAGGGGCATTTTGGGCATGGAGAATAGCCCAGTCTTCAAAAACCATGTGGTGTAGGAACTGGTAGAACACCAGGGACTGAAAGGAAATGAATGCAGCTGGTGTAGCAGAGGGAGATGGGGTTTGGGTAGTGGCAGAGCCCAAAGAGGCCTTATAGGCCATGGTAAGGTATTTTTATGTTTTATTTTATTTTGTTTTTATCCTAAAATGCCATTGAAAAGTTTATTGTAGGGCAATGACAAGATCACATTTGAGAAGAAGCTGGAGAGAATCCCAAGTGTGTTAACTGAGGCCCTGGACAAAGACAAGATTTCTGGAGAGAGATTGTAAGGTAAGAAGAGGACCTGCAGGGCAGACAGATAACGGGTGGTACAGGAAGGATGGAGGAGAACTAGGAGAGTAGAGTGTCCTAAAAGTCAAATGAGAGAAATTTCAAGGAGCAAGTGGTCAACTGTACTGAAAGCTACAGAGGTGAAAGGAGATAGGAACTAAAACTACTCATTGGCTCTGACCACATGGAAATTATCTTTGTTGGGAGCTATATAAGGAGAAGGAGAAGAAATGGAGAGAATGCCTGAGAAAGAAGAGCTTAGAGCTCTCAGGCCAGGGTGGTCGGGCTCAGTACAGGAGCAGGAATTACCCTGGATAATGAAAGGTGTAACTGTAGGGAAGGGTAGATAGTGGTAGGTATGTTGGTGTGATGAATTGCTCTCCTTTCTTTGTACAGATAAGAGGCAAAGGCATTGACTGAGAGTTAAGGAGGGAACAGGGGGGCATGGAGAAAGCTGGAGGTGAGTTGAGAAAATTTGAGAGTGGGAGGTGTGAAAAAGTGAGTTGACCAGAGCTTGTTTGAGGATGGTCTGGCAGAGAGAGAGCCAAGTATGCAGCAAAGACCAGAAATGAGCCTCCTGGCCCTTTCAGGGAATTGCAAAATAGGGGGATGAGGATGGAGGCTAGCTGGAAACAAAAGCTACATTTCATATATGGTAAAAGAAGCATCCTAGATCATGAGGAAGGAAAGGATTGTTCAAAAAATGGTACTCTGTGATAACTGTTGATAAAATCTGTTTAGATTCTCAGCTCACACCTAGAAATTTCAAATTAACTAAAGGAGCTTTTAAAATTCAAACAAAAATATGGATGAATATTTACTAATCATTTGGTGCTTAAAAGCAATAGAAATCATAAAGCAAAGGGAAACTTCCCTGAGCTTCCTTCAACCACTTAAAATTAACCACTTTGTTCTGACACATGCTATAATATGGATTAACTTTAAAAACATTATGCTAAGTGAAATATGCCAGACACAAAGTATGATTCCACTTATATGAAGTACCCAGAATAGGCAACTTCATAGAGACAGAAAGTAGAACAGAGGTATGGTGGCTGGAGGGAAGAGGAAATGGAGAGTTACTGTTTAATGGGTATATGATTTGTGTTTGGGATGATGAAAAGTTCAGGAAATAGATAGTGGTAATGGTTGTACAACATTGTGAATGTATTCAGTGCCATGGAATTGTACACTTGAAAATGGTTAAAGTGGTAAGTTTTTTGTTATTTATATCTTATTACCACAGTTTTTTTAAAAGTGACTTCTTTGGTATGCTAAAATATACCATCAACAACTGAAAATGAACTGAAAATATTTCCAAAAATGCGAAGATTGTATTTCTTAATCTATAAAGAATTTAAACAAGTTTTTTTTTTTTTTTTTTTTTAGAGGCAGAGTCTCATTCTGTTGCCCGGGCTAGAGTGCTGTGGCGTCAGCCTAACGGCAACCTCAAACTCCTGGGCTCAAGCAATCCTATTGCCTCAGCCTCCCAAGTAGCTGGGACTACAGGCATGCACCACCATGCCCGGCTAATTTTTTCTATATATTTTTAGTTGGCCAATTAATTTCTTTCTATTTTTAGTAGAGATGGGGTCTCGCTTTTGCTCAGGTTGGTTTCGAACTCCTGACCTTGAGCGATCCTCCCACCTGGCCTCCTAGAGTGCTAGGATTACAGGCGTGAGCCACCACGCCCGGCCGACAAGTCAGTTTTTAAAAAGCCAAAAGATTGCAGTTTAAAAAGGCAAAAGGTGAGAATAGCTGATTCAGAAAAGGAAATAAAGATGGTCAAGATAATTTATGAAGAACAGCTCAGCCTCAAGAATAATAAAGGAACATAAATTAGTGTTGTATCATTTTCACATATCAAAATGAAAACTGATGAATCACCCATACTTCTTGTGAGAATGTCAGTGAGACAGTTTTTCTTGACATTAAATTTAGCAACTTGGCTTTTCAAATGTTCACACATTTTATCTTCAGGAATTCTATGTCTAGGAATTCATCCTAAAGGAAAAACATGAAATGTGGACAAATATTCAGCATATAGGAATGAATTATAAAATTATAGTATATCCACCCCATATACCAACATTTTAAGTGTTTACAGGGCATATTTAATGCCATAGATACTTAGTGTTTAAAATAAAAGAAGAAAATAAATTATATATAGAAAGTACATTCATTATGTAGAAGTCAAAACATTGTAAAAGCTTTTCACTTTTACAGTCAACTGCATTTGCTCATCAGAGAGACAGCAAGACAGATTTTAATTATTCAGACAACTCACCTGAACACATCATAGTTCACCTTGGAGTAAGCAGGAAATGAGAGACAGCCTGTTTTCCTCTTAGCCTCATTGGGCAGGAGCCTCTATGTCAGTGGGAGTACCTTGCTATGGTCAATGTATTTCTAATGTTTAATGATTTGTCATTTTCTTTAACTCCCAAACCAAGCCAACTACTTCATCTGGTGCTTATCCAGACAACAGGATCTGTTCCAACCCTTGAGGAACTCCTGGCTGTGTTGGACTTGCTGGGATACAGTGTGTTAGTCTCCTGTGTGGTACCTGCTTAAGAGATTTTAAAAGAAAATTCTTCGTTTTTATAATTTTCACTTTATAAGCTGAATTCAGAACCATGTGCAGGGCAGCCTTGCTTTATGTATTCTTTATGTCAAAATATGAATTGTCTGTAGGTGGTGGGATTGTGAAAATCTTTTTCTGCTTCCTTATACTTTTCAGAATTTGGCAACTTCTCTGTAATGACTGTTGCTTTTATAAGCAGTTATTTTGGAAAAGAGAATCATTTAAAATACATTTTTCACTTTTTAGTTACTCTTTGTAAATAATATACTTCTGTCTAAAATATAAAGTCATGGCCGGGCGCAGTGGCTCATGCCTGTAATCCTAGCACTCTGGGAGGCCGAGGTGGGCGGATCATTTGAGCTCAGGAGTTCGAAACCAGCCTGAGCAAGAGCGAGACCCCATCTCTACTAAAAAATAGAAAGAAATTAATTGGCCAACTAAAATATATAAAAAAAAAAATTAGCTGGGCATGGTGGCGCATGCCTGTAGTCCCAGCTACTTGGGAGGCTGAGGCAGAAGGATCGCCTGAGCCCAGGAGTTTGAGGTTGCTGTGAGCTAGGCTGACGCCACAGCACTCTAGCCAGGGCAACAGAGTGAGACTCTTGTCTCAAAAAAAAAAAAATAAATAAAATAAAATAAAATATAAAGTCATATTACTACAAGACTTTTAGCTCTAGAAATTTCCTAGTAATGGCTACCATTTATTGAGTACCTCCTATGTACCGGGCACTGTGCAAAGTACTTGACATGCATTTGAACCCTCACCTGTAAGGTGTAGATGCTATTCTCTCCATTTTACAGATAGCTGCTATTATTATTAATGCTCACTGAACATTGACGGTGAGGCGCTGTTCTAATCACTGTTACCTTGTTTTTTCTGAGGCTAGCCAACTGACCCAAGATTGCCCTGCAAGTTAAACCCAGGACTGGGCATAGGCAGTTTGGCTGCGGAGCCCACACTCTTCCCCAGCATGTAGTACAGACATGAGACCTGAGCTTGGGGATGTTGCACAGTGAGTGGCGAGCGGGGTCCCAGCCTAGATCTGCCTGAGCTTCATCTTCATGCTGTACCTCCTCCTCCCTGTTAAAACGGATGGTTGGCCCAGACATTTTAAAAAATCTTTAAGCCAGGCATGGTGGCTCATGTCTGTAGTCCCAGCTACTTGGGAGGCTGAGGCAGGAGGATCTCTTGAGTCCAGGAGTTCAAGGCTGAAGTGACCTATGATTACACCACTGCGTTCCAGCCTGGGTGACAGAGCAAGACCCTGTCTCTTAAAAAAAAATTTTTTTTTTTTTGAGACAGAGTCTTCCTGTGTTGCCCAGGCTAGAGTGCCGTGGCGTCAGCCTAGCTCACAGCAACCTCAAACTCCTGGGCTCAAGTGATCCTCCTGCCTCAGCCTCCCGAGTAGCGGGGACTACAGGCATGTGCCACCATGCCCGGCAGTATTTTTATTTTAAAAAACTCATGCCTGTAATCCTAGCACTCTGGGAGGCTGAAGTGGGCGGATCGCTCAAGGTCAGGAGTTCGCAAACAGCCTGAGCAAGAGTGAGACCCCGTCTCTACTAAAAATAGAAAGAAATCAATTGGCCAACTAAAAATATATAGAAAAAATTGCGTTTAATTTTGAATTAAACGCACTTGAAAAACAGTAGGTGTAAGATCATTCTAACCTTTCTGTTTCTTAAAAGCGGAGATGAAATTTTCATGTGAAAGACACCTTCCCTACACCAAAAGGATTAACATCCTTATCCTCAAGGACTAGAAGTCAAGACTGCAAGAATTCTGTGTAGACCTTGTTAAAATAATTTCTTTTGAGCCTCACCCACATAGTTTAGTTGCCTCTTCACAACTTACTATTCTTTGTCCAATTTAGTATATTAAGTAACTGACTCTAACTGCTTCTTTGGGTCTTTATTTCCTTATGAAGGCTTCCATGCCACATAAATTTTATTAAATAAATTGTATGCTTTTCTCCTGTTAATCTATCTTATTCAGTTTAATTTAATTCTCAGGCCCAGCTGAGACCTTAAAAGAACAGAGGTGGAGTTTTACTGCCCCGACAGTGTCAAAGGTTATACTGCATCAGACACAGCATAACCATCTCACAATAATTAGAGATGTCAAGTGGGGTTATCTGGTTATACTATTTTAATAGTATGGTCACCATTCCACAACTGACCTGATTTTCCATGACTCCATTGGAGCAAGTCACATGGCATTTCTCAGTTTACCTGGCTAAGACTGATTTTAATTCTGGATTTATAAAAAGGAGTTCCATTCACATAATTCTTTAAAAAGATACATACACACACACTCAAAATAACTGGCCCATTTTGGGTGATAGTTACTCAGTAAAAAATATTTATTCTAAAATATAAAATTAAGCCTGGCATGGTAGCTTATGCCTATAATCCCAGCACTTTGAAAGGTCCAGGTGGGAGGATTGCTTGAGGCCAAGAGTTCAAGACCAGCCTGAGCGACGTGGTGAAACCCAGTCTTTACAAAAAATTTAAAAATTAATTGGATGGGGTGATACATGCCTATAGTCTTAGCCACTCAGGAGGCTGAGGCAAGAAGATCACTTAAGCCCAGGAGTTTGAAGCTGCAGTGAGCCTAATGACACCACTGCACTCTAGTCTGGGCAACAAAGTGAAACCCCATCTCAAAAAAATAAATAAAATAAAATCAGAGATGACTCCCCTGCCCTTTTCTTAATAAGTACCTGCTTCTTCTAAACAACTTGAACATGAAAAACATTTCAAAAAACTGTGTTTGTGTATGTATATATATGTCTCCTAAAAGGAAACAACAGTTGTAGGAAAATGAATTTGTATCAAAATAACATTCAGGTCTGTGAAGCACTGAACTCTTGGGGTCTTGCTGTTGGTCTGCAAAATGGAAGTAAGTACTTCACAACGTTGTTTAAAGCTCAGACAGACAATGTATTTATAAAGTATAAGATGTCTAAGTCATGAAGAGGTGTATTACAATTAAACTATTTAAGAGGATATTTTTAATATTCCACGAGTAGTTTTCCTATCTAAGTCCATTTTATTTCCATACTTAAAAAGCTCAGAGTTTAAGTGTATGTGTTGTAAAGTCAACACCCTTACTTATTAAACACCTTTATTTTCTTTCTTACAATGAGTACATTTTGAGTCCAGGACAGTGTTAGCCAGTCAGATTGCAGGCATATTGTGGAAGTTGCTGATGAGATCCCACGCCTGCAGGCTGTGTTCTTTCAGAAAGATAGGATCAACTCCAAATTACAGACCTTTTTTAGCATGCTTCACCTATACAACTGATAGTCAAAGAAAATAAAGAGAACAGTGGAAAAGCTTTAGAAATTTTCAGTTGACATTAGGAAAATTCGTAGATTAAAAGGATGGGTACTTTTAGTGGATGAAAATCCTATGTTGAAGAAATTGCAAATATTTTACAATAACTAGGTGCTGATGAGACTGCTGTAGCCAGTATAACACTATCTGGAAACAATTGTGTGTAGTCCAACTGCTGTTAACACCCAGAGAAAACTCTGGCAGTTGGTCTGCAAAAATGAGCAAGAGTTAATCAAGTTAATAGAAAAGTTTCCAGAATCTTTGTTTCCTGTTAAAGACCTGTTAGCTTCAGACTCAAAAACTCCTTTTTTGATACATTTAGATTTGCTAGATGTCCATCTTTTACTCTTGTGGTCCCCAATCCCCAGTCCGCAGCCTGTTAAGGACCAGTCACAGAGCTCTGCCGCCCCCCTTTTGGCACTAGGGACCAGTTTCAAGGAAGACAATTTTTCCATGGACAGTGGGGGGGAGGCGGAGCTCAGGCGGTGCTGTGAGCGATGGGGAGGGCTCTAAATACAGATGAAGCTTCATTGGCTTCCCCACTGCTCACCTCCTGCTGTGAACCCCTCCGCCCCTAAGTTTCATGGAAGACAGTTTTTCTACGGACAGGGGTGGAAGGCAGCAGAGCTCTGTGACCAGTCACTAACAGGCTGTGGACTGGGGATTGGGGACCACAGGAGTAAAGGATGGACATCTAGCAAATCTAAAATGGATCAAAAAAGGAGTTTTTGAGTTTGAAGCTAACTTTGGTAAAATTCAAGCCAAAAAAGTAAGGCCATTACTTAACTCTGTGGCACCATTAAATGTTGAAGAGTGACTAGGAGGGCACAGTGAAACTGGCTAACAAAGACTTATTCAATTCAGGCAGTTTATAGACACCAGTAATTTTAAGGACCTGCTTACCTTCTGAGTTATGTTTAAGTTACTGCTAAATAGATAATCTCTGACTCATTTGCTGTATTTTAAAATATAAATTGCATTTATTTTAAATAAAATTGGTAACTTTGACCTTAAACTATTTCAAAAACTTATGTGCTATTAAATGGCACATCAGTATGATATTTTATAAGTGAATCATTTCTAAGAAACTGACAAGTATACTCCCTTAATTCAAAGTAGGGGGATATATTTTTATTCATATAGGACATTTCATCCAGGATACAAATCCAGTCTTTCTCACTGCCATCCCTGAAACATCACTCTGTGTTCTGAATTCTGTAGCTTTGTGTTAAGTGAAATACTAGCAAACTTCTATCCTTTTTTTAAGAGAAATCTAATTGCATCTTATATTTGGAATAAATGAGTACCTTTGAGAACCAAGTATTACTTATCCAAAAAGAATAGTTAGAGCCTATTTGTGTGGTCAGTTTGTTTAAAATTGACCATTATATTTCTCATGAAACACTTATGTGCATTCATTACTTTCCTCATTTTACAGATGAGGAAACTGAAGTGTGGAGAGGCCATTTAGTTGCTAAATAGCAGAGCCCGGATTTATTAAGATCTAACTTCTGTTCAAACCTTGTGAATAGAAAGGATTACTTATGAGTTGGCATACAAGAAGTCACCCCTACCTGACATGCCAAAAGAAATTAGTACTAACAACAAGTTTGGAGACCTTTATGCAAACTTCTCTGTAAAATTTCTTAACTTAGAAATTACTTAATTTATATACATTTGCAATAAATGCAGCTTTTCAGAAAGCTTTCTGAAAATCCAGGTCTGCCTGTGAGGGAAAGCATGTGATGGTTGGTACCAATTTTAAGGGTGGTGTTTCAAGTTTCCATTTCTCAATCTAAAATAAATATTGTCTAGATACAGACTGGCTCACTTTCAGCTGTTAAGTTTCAACTTTGTAACAAACACACAACCAAACAATTGACTCTAATGCTGAACATCTGTGCACTACTTGTACACAGCCTTCTGAGTATAATGAAAAGATTATGAAAAATGTAAATAGTATCCTCACTCTGTATCTATACATTCAGCAAGTGCAGGTAACTCTCATTATCCAAATCTATTCAATTCCTTAGTTAGGATACTGAGAGACAGCTCTGTGTACAATGCTTCACAATCCTAAGAGTCAAGTACCATTGTTTACTGTTCTACAGATGAGGAGACTCAAGATAAGTCACATACCCAAGGTCACATGGGAATGTTTGTTCAAGAAAAAGAATAGCAGCCAGTACCGCTGGAGCAGGGTTATGGGGAGAGTGGCATGAGAGGAGATGAGCAGCACAGGTCCATGTAAGGAACAGAATCTCATTCTAAGTGTTGATGGGAAACCCTTGGAGAGTTTTTAGTTTATGTTTCTAACCCTTATACAAATATCAGTGAGTGCTCTCTCTCAGTTTGGAATATATTATATGGCTATCTTAGTAGTTGTCAATTTTGAGATGCCTACTAGACATCCTAGCAGGGAAATGGCTAAATCTGGAGTTGTGAGAAATCAGGACTGAAAGTAGCATTTGGGGATCATCTGCATATCTGTGGTAACTTAAAGTCATGGTTCTAAATCCATGAAATTGACTGGAAAAAGAGTGTAGATTTGGAGTAGGGTGGCTGGCCAAGCCTGGAAAAGGTTGGTCAGAGGAAGAGTTGGTCAGAGAAAGGGCAGATCTGGTAAATAACAATGAATGCCACTGAAGGGTTTTACTAAGATACTGAGACATGACCAATGGATTTGGCAAAAAGGAAATCATTGGTTTACCCTATCAAGAGTGATTCTGGTGTAATGAGGAGGTTGAGAAGGCCAACTGGAGTGGGTTTGAAAAGTAAATGGGAGATTAGGAATAAGCAGGAACTATAAGGTTTTTCAAGAAATTTTACTGCAAAGGGAATCAGAAAAATGGAGGTTGGTGAGACTGAGTAATTTTTGTTTAAAGAACATGTTTATACACTCATGGGTATGACCCAGGAGAGACAAATAGATGGAAAAAGTGTAGGATTAATATCCTTGAGGAAGTGAAGGTGGGTTGACTTTGGATAAGAGCAGAGATACTGGTGCTCGTCCACAGAGTATGAGAACAGATGCAGGCAGGTTGATGGAGCAGGTGTTGTGAGAGGCAGGGGAGCTGCTGCTGGTTGCCTCTTTACAGTAGAGGACAGTAGAAAGGGAGGGAGGAAAAATGTAGGAGGGTGGGAAAAGAGATATGAAATAGTCATTTTGAGGAGTAGAAAGTGAACATACAACAAAAGTGTATATAAGAAAGTTCAATAGAGTTGAACAGCTATGTGTGCTTTGTGGCCATTAATTTAAAAAGAAACTAGTCAGTACAGCAGCAAAATTTTTGCTCAGGTCTAGGCATAGAGAACCAGAGGCAGTTATACAGTTATAGAAATACACTGGTAGCTTACTCTAACTTGGAAAGATCTACATCATGCAGTATACTGACTTTATTTTCCCATAAGCCAAATCCCATTCCACTGTTTTTGGCCCTTAAACCTCTGAAATACTTTTGCTTTGCCTTTTTTCCATTCTTACTAACTCAGATCTCCCATAAAACAGAATTTCAAAAATTCAAGATGAACAACATAGCAGGGGGAGATATTCTTACATAAATCACTGGAGTCGAATTTTATTTCCTCCATGAAAACAAGCCCTAGCAAAATTAAATTTTCTTCAATTTATATACAATTACACTAAATTCATTTCTGTAGCAAAACATAATTAGTCACCAAAGTAAATATGATCACCTGGAAGACTTCCAGTAAGCTTCAAGTTAGACAGCCTGGTAAATCAAACACACACACCAGATGAAGGCCTAGCTACTGAGTAGTCCCATTTCTGTTTCTGGACATAAGCTGGAGAAGTTGAGACTTACACTAACTCAAAAGGGATATGAAAAATTCAACTAACATTGAAAGTTAGCCCGTTCCTATTTGTTGTAAAAAGAGAATAAAGAGATTTCCCTCAGCCAGGGCATGGTGGCTCCTGTCTGTAATTCCAGCACTTTGGGAGGCTGAGGCTGGAGGATCGCTTGAGGCCAGAAGTTCAAGACCAGCCTGGGTAAAAGCAGGACCCCATCTCTACAAAAACTGGAAAAATTAGCTAGGCATAGTGATATTCACCTGTAGTCCCAGCTACTTGGGAGGCTGAAACTGGAGGATCACTTGAGCCCAGGAGTTGGATGCTACAGTGAGCTATGATTGTGCCACTGCACCTCCAGCCTGGCAACAGAGCAAGACCCTGTCTCAAAAAAAAAAGATACTTCCCTCACAAGAACCTCATGATGATAGAGATAACATATGTATAATGCCTGGCAGGTAAGCAGATGCCCAGTAAATATCAGTTTTCTACCCTCTATATCCTTTTTAGTCATTTCTGTCCAGTGAGATGTCTAAATTGGTTCCACAGCTACTTAGAACACAGAGAAATGCTCCCTACTTCATAACTCCTCCATCAGTTTTCAGACTTTAGTGTGCACAGGAAATCCCTTGCAGAGATTATTAAAAGGCAGTCCTGGGTCCCACCTTGCAGAGATTCAGCAAGTTGGGGTAAAACCTAGAAATCTGCATTTTAAATCTTTTTATTAGGGTTATTTAAAATATATTTGTATTTCACTGTTGTGTTGGCATCAAAATGCTTATCTGGGGATGTCACATTTACACATTACTATCAAAAAAAATTTTTTAATTGGCACAGCTCTTCTGAACTGCTTTGTAACTAAAAATTTTAAGATCACCCTGTTTTAAAATTTCCTTTATTTAGATCTTTATGAAACATTCCATCTTCTGCAGATCATAGTGCTTTATTAACAAATTCATGTGTTCTTTTCCCATTCCTTTAATACAAAAAAAAATTATTCATCAGTTATTTTCATCTGACATTTCACTAAGTACAGGATTCATAATGTCAACATTATTAGATCAGTCATTCAAGTGGGTCACACAAGTCTATCTTCATTGTGCCAAATACCCACTCAAAGGATAAGATGAATAACAGATGCCTCCAAGTGTATTCAACAACTTTAGTTTCTTGACATGAACTAGTCCTGTTTAACAGGTCAAACTGCTAGTCTACCTAAATAAGCTGGAAAAGACTCAAGTATACAGCTGTACATATCATGAAATGGCAAGTTCATTTCAATAAGAACTTCTATGACTGTACATTAGTACAGTTTTCTGCTATTGCAAAAGCCCCTCTGAGCAAAGTTATAGTTCAGAATTTAAAAAAATCTTAATGAAATAAAATGTACTAGGTGGCTTTTCTGTAGCAGAAATTAATTACAACCATTTTTCCTCAAGCAATTTTAAAGACAAGCAAGGCTGAAAATAAATATGCAAGCATACAGTAAACTAAAATCTGAACTTAGAAATTCAGATACAAAGCACACTGGCAGAGTCTATGACTGTAAAAGATAAATTAGAAAGATAAACTAGCAATGAAGCAATAATTTCTTCCAAATAGCAGGAAACAAGTTCTCCGGTACCATTATTTAGTGTTCACCTATTAATTTTTAAAATCCCCTCTAATTATGACATTTGAGCAGATATACCAACAAATACCTTAAATCATACTGCATGAAATAAATGACTATTTAATTCCTAATGAACTGAATGAACTCCTTAATGACTTTTTAGATTTGTATATGATAGAAAGGTTCAGTAACCTGTGTACAGTTGCTTAAAATCTACTGGTATTTATGAAAGCTTTTAAAAGTTAAATTATAGTCTTATCCATTTGTTAATCCACATTATTAATATAATACTCGTAGTGTTCTACAGCCATTTAAGCCTCAGGTGTTAAGGTGATGTTTCAAGTTCTGAGGCATGCTATTTTGACTTATTTACTGCAGGGAATCACCCTCTTTTCTCCCCTCCCCCACAAAAAAAGTTGACAGAATAGAGACAAATTTCCAGACTTAGGCATAAAGAAAGTTAAGATTTTTCAGGCTTGGATTATAACTCTTAGTTAAGACGAATGCCAAGTATATATGCCAATTGTTAATTTTTTATGAAATTGAACATAAAAAAGAAATTCCAGCTAAATCATATTCTTTCAGAATGAATGAGACATGATGAGACACGTTGATAAGATATGACACGCTTATCATCCATAATCAAAAACTTCAATTCCCTACCTGAAATTGGCTTGAAAAATGGTACAAAGTCTAAAGCTGCTTTAAAGAATTTTAAGAAGCCTATATAAACCTTTGAAAGGACTTATATATTAATAGATTTTATATTCAAAACTAATCTATGGAGCCCATTTCATTCAATTTAAAAGTTAGTCCTAACGTATTTGTGGTTGCTTTTACTGTGTTTTTTAAAAAGGGGTACTACTATAATTTAAGACATCCTAGAGATAGTATAGATTTGAAGGATTCTTTTTATATCTTGGATGCCTTAGGTAATTTCTTAAGAGCTTAAAATTATTATTTGTTCCTCCTTAATATGAAACTCTTGCAACATAGCTTTTGACCAGTAAATAAATGCTTGTTAGGCACTGTGAGGTGTATTAATGATGGAGCATGAACCCAGGTTGAAGTGTATAATTTGATTTTAGCTACTAACAAGACAGTTAACAAGCACTATCTTATCCACTGACAGCAAGAAATGCCTTTATCCTACTACTCCTGAGATCCTAAAGAGGGCAAACTAATTTCACAATCTTTAAAAGAATCCATAGATAATTCTAAGAACTGCACATACTTAGGGTATTAGAAAAGATGTTTTCTTTTATAAGGCATCAATAATTAAATTAATAAAATGCATATCTAACAAAAGATGGTTAACACTCAGTATCATAAAACCATTTATCTTTTCTTTTAAACTTCTCTAATTCCTGCTACTTTTGCCAACTTAAGTAAGAATAGAATGCCTCTTGACTAATCAACTGTGGTTATAAAAAAACTAAGACATCTGAAACTATTAGGCACATCAAAGGTACAGTTTATGTAGTTCAAGGTTCCCTTCTTAAGGGGCAGATGAGTTACCTGGCACATTATACATGTGGAACTGTAATAAAGATCATCTACTAAATTCAACTTTCACATTTTTAGTCAAACTGAAAGACTTATAGTAAATATTCAAACATACCATATCTTCAGTTACAACTGAATAAGTATAACATTTTACCAGATAAAAAGCTGAAACTTAAGTATGAGAAACCTTCACACACTGTGCTTGTATTGGTCTCTTCTTTTTAGATGAAAGTCAGTCATCAATACTTTCAACACAGCAGTTTAGAAGATAAATGTCCAAAACAGGTGACTTGGTTATAGTCCATAATTTAGCAATTCAATGCCACTGGCATCATAATGCTGTGGAGAGCAAGTGTATCTCCATATTTTAGTCAGATTTGTCTTTCTTCTTTCCTGTTAAGGGCACTTTGTTTACAACAGCAGACCCAACAGCTGTAACTCCTCCAGCCACGGCAGACACACCCCCTTTCACCAGCCCTATTCCCATGGAAGGCACAGTTGTAACAGCTGTTTTGGTCACCTCCAGACTTTTGCCACCAATCCAAGCCACACCACCAATGGTGGCACCAACAGCTCCCTTTGTAACACTGAAGATACCCCCAGTCACACGGGACAACATGCCTGGTTGCTGCTGTGGGTGATCTTTCACTGAACCTAATGAAAGAAAATATCATGAGACAGTCAAATACAAGTCTTTAAAAGAGCAGTACAAATCATTAAGTAACCTAAGACTCCCTCACAATCAGGAGGTTGACTTGATAAGGCCAACCACACTGAAAGACAATGAAGAGCTTCCCTCAAGAGTACAGTTGTGCCCATGTTTTTATAATACTTTGGTCTAATGTTAATTCTTAGTATCTATGAGAAGCAATGCTTTAGACCAGACAGTTATCACAATATAGAATCCTATTTTAAATGTTCCCTTCATTTACAGTTTTGCCATTAAAAAATAACTTTTATTTTATATCCTAAAAGGAACATGAAAAAATAAAAAGATAAATACATTTGGCCTTCATTTCCTTGATAGGATTCAATCAGTTATTACTGAAATAATCGTCTTCATAGAAAGCAGTGGTTCTCAAGGAATAGTCTAGTAAGCCTGATGGTCCCCCAGACCTTTTGGGGAGGTCCACAAGGTAAAAACTATTTTCATAATAATATTAAGATGTCATTTGCCTTTCACTTTCATTCAGTCATGAGTCTACAGCAGTTTTCCAAAAGCTAGATGATGTGCAATTATACGACAGACTGAATGCAGAAGCAGCTGCAAGAATCTAGGAGACTTTCACTAATCCAAACATTAAAGAGCTTTACAAAAATATATAAACAGTATCACTCTGCTTACAATTTTTCATTTTGAAAAAGTTACTTTTCATAAAAACATGTTAATCATTTAACATGTAATGGGGTCTATTAATGAATACACCCTCTGGGTTTTTTTAATGAATAAAATATTTAAATATTCAAGTTCTTATTGGTAATACAGTAAATACTGACAAAGACACAAGCTTTTTGGGGCCTCAGTTTTTGAGAATGTAAAAGCATCCTGAAACCAAAAAGCTTTAAAACCTGTTAAATACATTTGGGTCTCTCCTCTTATGTGTCCCTTAAAAATGTATTTAAAGAGGTAATACTATGTAAAAACAGAAAAATGATTCATCATTTAAAATTGTAGTAACTACCTAAAATCATTTTTATTCAGATGTAAGTAGTGTAGACAAACTACAGCTATGGTTAATACTTAAATCACTGCCTAAGTAATTCTTATGGAAGAGAGTTTGTGCTTTAAGCATCTAGGTAACCTAAGGATTTAGGCAGCAACAACACTTAAGCAATTGAGTTTTTCCTTTTCTAAACTTCAGAGAAAAATATTTGGTAAATTCAGGCTTTAACCACTAAAAAAGTACAATCTCACACACAAAAAAGGTAATTCTTGGGTATACAGGTCCAACTAAGACCACCAAAGCTACTAGATCCTAGCAGAATGAGGTTATTAGAGAAGGTAACATGGGGAAACTGACAATATTTGATGGAGAAAAAAAAAATTAAAAATCGAGCCTCCTTAATACACAAGGCACAATTATACCTTGAAATAGGTAAATTTTGGAGGTTTTACACTGTACCACAAGTGGTAAAATCTCATTGATTAGTCAAAATAGTGCATAGATATAGCAATGGCTAAATTTCAAAAACCAAGTTTTTTGGTTTTTTTTTGAGGCAGAGTCTTACTCTGTTGCCTAGGCTAGAGTGTCGTGGCGTCAGCCTAGCTCACAGCAACCTCAAACTCCTGGGCTCAAGCAATCCTTCTGCCTCAGCCTCCCAAGTAGCTGGGACTACAGGCATGTGCCACCATGCCCGGCTAATTTTTTCTATGTATTTTTAATTGGCCAATTAGTTTCTTTCTATTTTTAGTAGAGACGGGGTCTCACTTTTGCTCAGGCTGGTTTCCAACTCCTGACCTTGAGCGATCCACCCGCCTCGGCCTCCCAGAGTGCTAGGATTACAGGCGTGAGCCACTGTGCCCCGCCTAAAAACCAAGTTTTTTTTATTAAAACTAATAAGCATAGTTAATATAAATTTTTAAAGGGCTAAAATAAAAGACTTAATATAGATGGGCATTTGAATATTAATTATAAAATTACAATGGATATGATGGTATATGGAGGTAATTAAAAAAATTATGATGGAAATGATTACCTAATTGGTAATTCTTTTGTAATCGAGGTCAACATCAGAAGGAAAAGAGGCAAAATCCTAATTTCAGGATAAAATAGATAACTGTCCCTTGCTATGCCAAATTTGGTACCTGTGCATTTAATGAAGACAAATAATTTTTCCTTATCAAATCGAATAAATATTAATGCAGTTGATCTCTTTAATTACAGTGTATTCTTAATTACCACCATATAAATTATCTGCTTTACAGATTATTCTTATTTAGCAGTTCTATAGAAAGACATTCCTTAGGCTCTATTCTCTTCTTTGGTAATCATGCTCTTGAATGCCCTTTGTTTATCCCTTTCCTAATTTCTTTCTCACAAAGTCCTTGTTAACTTTCTCATTGAGCCCTACCTTTTCTTTTCAAAGCTCCATGACTCTAGTCCTAAAAAATAAAGCAAGGAAAAGAGCTGAGCTGATAAATTTCCAGGCTATTCCTCCACTAAACTAAACTAAACTAAACTAATCAGCTGGTTCTTCCACCTTCTTTTAGGCTTAAGTAAGTATAAGCTTTTCAATGTTATTTTCCTAGCAATTTTATTTCTGTCTACTAATATCAGAAGAAACTTTTAGACAGTGGGTAACAGAACTGGGAAGAAAATACAGTAACTAGAGTCACAACCTCCAGAACTAGCTATCAACATGGAAATCTCCAAGAAGATCACTATTTGGATTAATTTTAATAACAGTCAATACCAAAACCATAAATTTAAAATGCCTGTGGTCCTTTTCTGTATGTTGTCAGGACATTCAGGTGTGTAGTTTTTGAAGTAAAGGTAAGAATAAAATGATTCATGATGTCATAATTTTCTAACAAAAAGACAATTATGATTTAGAAAGATAAATTAAGCAGACCCCAAGACCATGTATTAATGTAGGAAGAAATAGCTACCAATTATAATGTAATAAATAATAGGAGTTTAATAACAAATCCCAAATGCCTCTTGAATTAGGCTGATTTTTCTGTATGCAGGACATTAAAACTAAACGTAGTTGGGCAATCTCAGTACTCTGGGAGGATTAGGTGGGAGGGTTGCTTGAGGCCAGGAGGTTAAGACCAGCCCAGGTAACATCTGGAGACTCTGTCTCCACAACAAATTTAAAAATTAGCCAGGCATGGTAGCTAGCGCACACCTGTATTCCCAGCTACTTGGGAGGCTGAGGCAGGAGGACTGCTCGAGCCCAGGAGTTCAAAGTTACAGTGAGCTATGATCAGTCCACTGTATTCCAGCCTGGGTGACAGAGCAAGACTCTGTCTCTTAAAAACAAAAAAACAACTAAACGTAGTCCATCCTTCCTCCATATCTACCCTTACCCTTTACAAATGAAAAGATACCTTTATTTGGAAAATGGTCTTAAAAGAAAAAAAGAACACCAGGAAAACAGACCTTATATAATAAAATTGTGTCCCCATTCACCAATATCTATGCTTGCTTGCTTTTTTTTTTTTTTTTTTTTTTTTTTTTTTTTTTTTTTTTTTTTTTTTGAGACAGAGACTTGCTCAGTCACCCAGGCTAGAGTGCAGTGGTGTCATCATAGCTCACTGCAATCTCAAACTCTTAGGCTCCAGGGGATCCTCCTACCTCAGCCTCCCAAGTAGCTGGGACTACAAGCGCATGCCACCATGCCTGGCTAATTTTTCTGTTTTTTTGCAGAGACAGAGTTGTGCTCTTGCTCAGGCTGTTCTCAAAGTCCTTACCTCAAGTGATCCTCCCACCTTGGCCTCTCTGCTTTCTTATTTGAAGCTAAAAATGTTTATCTTCAATTATTTTGGAATATATTTACTGACAAGGTAAATGGGTTATGTTTCTTTAAATTTAATAAAAACAATCAGAGCTTTAATTCATCAGGATACTTTTTCCATTTTTAG
This sequence comes from Cheirogaleus medius, assembly GCA_008086735.1. NCBI lineage: Eukaryota > Metazoa > Chordata > Mammalia > Primates > Cheirogaleidae > Cheirogaleus > Cheirogaleus medius. Next base: position 24,266,948 of record VBSM01003169.1, on the reverse strand, counting down.
TGTTATAGATGCGTACTTACCTTCTGGTGGTTCATCACTAAGGTATGATGGGATTTCTTGTTGATTTTTATCTGCCTGATTCATGATCTCCTAAAAAAAAATCATACAGACACATTTCATTTTAACCTTAACATGAGACCACCTCTTATCACATGTTAAATTAAGACTTAATCAACTTGATTCAGATAAACAAGTTAAAACACATTATCACAAGACTATTTCATCTTGTCTCTCTCCTACTTCAAATAGGAGCGTTTAAGAAATACTTTAAATTACACCAGTATAATGTAAATCTTATCTAAGAGTGCAGTCATAATATACAAGCTTTCCTACATTGTTACTGTGGTGCTTCAACTTAACCTGAAAATTACTAACTGAAAGAGACCTGGAAGGTAGAAGTTAGTAGACAAAATTCTTAAATGTTTCCTCGTACAGAATACTGGTTAATTTAATTGTAATTTATTTCACAGCAGGCTTAAAACTTATACCATAACTAAAAAGGTGTTGCATCTGAAAAAGTTCTTTAAAAATAAAATGACATCCCTGTATTACAAAGATGACATTACCAATCTGAATCAGTAAACAATAGATTTTGATGACTTTTTTATTATTCTTAGAGCTCTTATGAATAGCAGTAGTAACAGAATTCAACATCTATAAAATATATATATATATATATATACACTATGATTACCTCTAAGTGAAAGTAAATAAGAAATAAATATGTAAAATAAGCTATGCTGGGGTAAAGAAAACATGATTAGGCTAGGTGAAGTGGCTCACGCCCATAATCCCAGCACTTTGGGAGGTCAAAATAGGAGGCCGCTTGAGGCCAGGGGCTCAAGACTAGCCTGGTCATCATAGCAAGACCCCATCTCTACAAAAAAAAAAATTAGCTGGGTGTGGTGGTACATGCATGTAGTTCTAGCTACTCAGGCTGAGATGGGAGGATTGGTTGAGCCCAGAAGTTTGAGGCTGCAATGAGCTATGGATCAAACCACTGTACGGTAGCCTGGGCAACAAAGCAAGACCCTGTCTCTAAAAAAAAGAAAGAAACCATGATTAAACTTTCTTTTCCCAATTTCGTTTACTGTTATATCTTTAAATATTTCCTTTTAAAATTCACTTGACTAAGTAAAGAACAGGACAGGTAAAAGATTGGTCTAAAAGTGTTCTTTATGATATACTGTCATGCTTGGTGAGAAAATTAGGGTTGTGATCCCAGTAGTCAACTGAGTATTTCCTGGTCATACATCCTTGGAGCCTATATTATCATATTTCTATGTATACAAGAGATAGTTAAAAGGATATTGTGAAAACAATGTACTTCAATACATTAATTAACAAATATTGATTGAGGACCTACTCTGGAGCAGGCAGTGTTTTAGGAGCATGGGATATAGCAGTGATCAGTAAAGAGCAAAAAAATCCCTGCCATCATGAAATGGACACTTTAGTGGGGGAAAACAATAAATAAATATACAAAGACTATACTATATGTCAGATGATACTAAATGCTATGAAAAAAAAGAGACGGAGGGGGACAGAATGTGGTATTTTAAATAGGACAGTAGTCTGTGAAGGTTTCCTTGCCTTCATGACATCTAAAGGGAGGTAAGGATACAAAACATTTAGGTGAAGAGTACTCAAGGCAGAAGAAACTGCAAGAGAAAGGCCCTGAAGCAGAAGCTTAGCTGGAGGAATAAGAAGGAACAGCCAGTAAAGTGTGGCAAGGGCCACATCAAAGGGCAGTAGAAGAGGAAGTCAAACAGTGAGGTCTGGATCACATAGGCCCTTGCAGGCAATGATGGTGATTGGCTTTTAATTCTAAGTGAGATGGGAAGACCGTGAAGGGGAACCGAACAAAGTAGTGAAGTGTTCTGATTCACATTTTTAAAAGATCATTCTGGCTGCTGTGGGGAAAACAAACAATAGGAGAACAAGACCAGAGGCAGAAAGACCTGTTAAGAGACTACTTCAATAATCCAGGCCAAAAAAAAATGTTGGGAGCTTGGAGGGTGGCAGAGGCAGAGGTTGTGAGAAGTTGGGATTTTCAAAGGTAATTTTAACTTCATGCAATTCACCCTGCTATGCCTTTAAAACCTAAATCCTGTGTAAGATGAGACCTCACTGCACCCCACAGGGTCCAGCAGCACATGTCATGTGTTTCATAAATATCTTTCAATTGCTCTGTTGAACATCCTGACTCAGGCCACTTACCAAAAGCATCCAATCTTATCCTGGTTTGGTTTGTGCACATCATCCCATACATACTTAAGATTTAAAAAGTATAGTAAAGCTATGTAATCTCTTACAGAAAGACCAAAAGAATATCAGCTGGTGTATTACTGGGAAAAGAGGTTCTTGACTGATTTGCCTTAATTTTAAAATTCCCCAAACTGGAAGGTTACATTTATGTCCATTCATATTTATATTTTCTTTGATATATCATTATATGATCATAACAAATCATACAGTATAGTAGTTAAGGCTCTGGGATCAGACAGCCTGAATTTGAATCCCAACTTGACCACAAACTGTAAGGCAGAAAGCAAGTATCTTTATTAGATCCTTGTTGTTTAGGAGATTTAAAATAGAAATAAAAGATAGTCTAGCCCTAACCCTAAAATGAGAATACTATTTAACAAATTCCAAAACAAAACATGCAGAAATTCCTGGCAGAATATGTGTGTCCTTTCTAAGGAATATGACTATTTTGAAGCCACTTTCTTCCCCATTGAATTGTTAATTTTAAGAGGACAGACACCTTTGTCTAGTAATCCCAGTATCTATATACCATACACACAAATCCAAGACATCTGACAATCAACTGTCTATCAGCAGGAGCCACGATACCCTGTACAGAACTATGGGGAAATTTTATGTACTTTCATCTTATATATTTTAGCTGGAGATTAAAAATAGGTGTAACTATGATAGTAACTGCATACATTTCAAAACTGACTTTCTGGTCCTTACTCAACAAATCCCTACTAACAGTCTTACCTTTTCCTCCTAATACAGAATCCCCTTTTAAAAATTCTTTTTCAAAAAAAAAATAAAAGCACACTGGAATAGATATTTTAAAATAAAATAAAAATAAAAATTCTTTTTCTACATTCTATCTTGTAACTAGAAAAAGACCACCATTTAAAAAATTAGTACTGCTTTATACTGTGAGAGCATAAAGATATATGCAAATTAATCTACATAATATGAACTGACTTCATCCTTCTGTGGGCAGGCAATGAGGAGCCATGAGCAGAGTAATACTGTCAGATCTGTGCTTTAAAAAGCTAACTGAAGCAAGAACAGATGGAAGGACAGAGAGATTAAATACAGTAAATGGCTACTTTAGTAGTCCAGTGAGACAAAATAACAATCTAAACTCTTGACAGCTTTTCCTATCTAAATAAATGCTTAGGCCAAAAACCTAGGGTCACCCACGACTTCCTCTTTTTTTACATTCCCATCTAATTATCAGTAAATTTTGTTGCCTAAACAAATCCAGAATATGATCACTTTTCATCACCTCTACTATTACCACTTTCTAAACCATCATAATCTCTTATTTGTACTGCAAAATCTCTAAACTGGTCTCTGAGTCTTCCACCTTTGCTCTTCCTTCAGTCCAGCCATGTCATACTCTGCTTAAAACCCTTCAACTCCTTCCTATTTTGTTCAGACTAAAATCCAGAGTCCTAACACCTTGGTCTTTGAAGCCATACATTTAACCTCCATTTCCACTCTGATATCGTCTCCTACCATTCTTGCTCATTCCACTGCAGTAACAGTTCCTTGTTTACCTTTTCTGAAAGGCTCTTACCCAAGATATACATGGCTTGCTTCCTTACTTCATTCAGGTACTTGTACAAATATCCTCTTATTGAAAAACATTCCTACCACCTCATCACAGATGAGCATCCTCTACTCCTCTCCCTACCATTTTCACCTAATCCTTCTCTATTTCCTTCATAACTCTTATTGCCACTTATTATATACATCTGTTTATTTTCTGTCTCTCCCAATTAGAATGTAAGCTCCATGGGAACAAGGGCTTGGTTTTGTTCACTACTGTATCCCCAGAGCCTTAATCAATGTCAAATGCATGGTGGATACTCAAATACTTGAATTTTTTGTATGAAGTAGAATATAATTTGAGTATTAATGTGAGATGAAAGGAAGAATCTAGGCTGTTAAGATTTCTAGTATAAGCAACTAAGTAGAAAGAGATGATGAAGACAGGGAACTTAGAAGAGAAACTTCTTTTGAGAAAAGATGAAGGACTTGTTTTTGAACAAGATTGCCACTGGGGGTAGAAATTTATATAGCATTTTACATATTTATGTATATATGCATTATATATTATAGTATATATAGCATTTATATATTTATAGCATTAATATTTCATACATATACATATATGTGATTAATATCTGTACTTTCATTTTCTACCATAAACATTTATTGCTTTTGTAATTAAAGAAGAATATACATTTTTAAGTCTTAGAAATCAATGATATTCATAAATGGTATTTTTAAAGATTATGTAGTTCATCTAGTCCTACTTATTCTTAGATTTTATCCACATATGAAGTTGATCATCTAAAAAACAACGTACTTGAGTCACATAATGCTTTAAGAAAATGACATCACTGAATTTTGTTCACAGTCATGTCCTTGGTAAGGAAACCCTGATGAACAGCCTTATGCAGGCTGTTACTCCATTAACTATACAATATTGTTAAGGATATTACCCACTACATCCATCACTTGATAGTTCTGATATGGAACTCCACATAAGAAATTTCTTTAAAGGTAATTATTCAGAAAATGTCTTGTTTCTCTCAAATATTTAGCATGTTTTAAGATCCATGTATTTTTCTCTTTAAAAGATACAAAAGTGTGATGTGTCCTTTCTACCCTTGGCTTCCAGGAAGCTTATAGCTAAAATCCTAGCTAAGCTAGGTAGGCACCTGTGGCCCATGTAATTGTGTCCTATCCTTCCCCCCCCATGCACCCACCTCAAGACCTCCACTTTGGTTGCTATTTTTCCCTGCTTTGAAATTTGAATATCTTACATTTTTACCATTTTGTTAGTACATGTTTTTGTTGTAAGCTGCCAGATAGTATTTGTGAAATAAGTAGGATAAAAAGAAAGTATTTCTATCCACATTAACTTTAAACGTCACAAGAAATGATGTATACCAATATATGGCTCAAAATTTGGTTAAAAAATAGAAAACCCTAGCTAGAGTCATGCTTTTGAAATGTAGCTTTTTAAAAGTAGGCAGTGGTATGCCAGGGACTTCAAGAAACCACAGGAGAGCAGTGATGCACACATTTTACTCTAAAGTAATTTAAAATACTGTTTTATTTTTAAATGCATACACATTAAAAAGTAAAATGAAAAGTGCTTGGATATTTTTTAAAAATAACTAGACTTTCAAGAAATTTCATTCTTGCCTAGGGCTGCTTCAAGATGTACTCTCAGACTTACCAGCTTTCCCTGGCCAGCCCAACCATACGCCCACTCCCACCATCAGTTCATTCTGCCCTTACATTAGGAGTATTTCTGTAGAAGAGTCTGAAATGTAGAAAGCTAGATATTTTCATATAGAAATATTCAGTTATTATAGAGAAGTGTTCATTTAAAATTATTAACAGTAGTTACCAACAGGATTATCAATAAACAACAAAATAGCAAATCTGGAGTCCTGCCAGGGCAGGCATGTCTACGTAGGAGGCTAGAGGGCCTTCAAAGTCCAAGTAGACTGGTTTTTGTTTTATTTTAATGTTTAGGTTTCTTGTACATCAACTGTCTTATATAGTATTAAAATTCCTCTAGAACTCTTAGGGTAGTAAGAATTGTGTAAAAGCTACAAGTATTTGAGATTTTTTTCCCCCTGAATTCCTAATTTGATCGTAAGTTACCTGAGTTACTTTATAAAGGTATTTGCTAAAAATCCTTAACTATCTGTAGTGCCATCTTCACATAAACCATTCCTAACCTTTACACACATATATGTGTCAAACTTTAAGTGATATTGCCACTTTATGGATATTACCACTTTATTACTAAGGAGAAATACTTTTTATATCACCATCCTACTCATTATAATCACTCATTATCACCATTGCAGGAGACCTGTTTCTCTTAAATTGGGAATTGTGAAGACAAATTTACACCCCTAATCTCCTAAACTGTTCAAGGTAAATAATCTAACAGAATTTGAAAGTATGTAAGTAGAGGCCCAGCAGCGCAGTGGCTCACACCTATAATCCTAGCACTCTGAGAGGCCAAAGCAGGAGGATCGCTTGAGCTCAGGAACTCAAGACCAGCCTGAGCAAAAGCGAGACCCCATCTCTACTGAAAAATAGAAAAATTAGCCGGGCATGGTGGCGCATGCCTGTAGTCCTACCTACTTGGGAGGCTGAGGCAGGATTGCTTGAGCCCAGGAGTTTGAGGTTGCAGTGAGCTGACACCACTGTACTCTAGCTGGGGTGACAGAGAAAGACTGTCTCAAAAAAAGAAAGAAAAAAATATATATAGATGTATATGTATATATATACGTAGAGACAAGTACCAACTGACAGTAAAAGTTTCAAAAATGACCATTTTAAAATGTTACCCTTAAATGATACAGTAAACAAAATTATTAAATTCTATACAAACCATCTGCCCTAAACTCACTGAGTCATTATATACTTGGGCCCTACTATGTGCCAGGCACCATTATGCATTTAAGATTTCAGTGTGATTAAGCACACAGGGCACTACTCTAAACCAGAGTTTACAATCTAGCAGGAATACACTTTTCCAGCACTTACCAGTTTAGTGAATCATTCATTTAAGAAACAAAATACATCCGCTCTCTGGAGCTCACAATGCAAACAAGTTTCTATTTTAAAACATAGTTTCCTAAGAAAGGCAATAATTACAGACAACAGCTTATTCTATAGACATAAATTAGTTCTACCTTTTGGTTCTGATATGTGAACAAATTATTACAGTATCAACTAAAACTCATTATAAGTGGGTTAAGAAATTGCAAAATGTGAAGACTTCTTTGCTATAGACTGTACATCATGACTACAAACTCATCAGCAGTTACTTTAAGCATTATGTGGGGGAGAATAATTCTTGTCCAGTACAATGGTATCATAGATGTGGCAGCTGGCAAATATATTGAGCAAGGATTAATAACACCACAATTCTCTAGAGGGCAATTTATTCCAATAATAGAAATAAGTAAACAAATGCTCTTGGGAACCTTTTTTCTTTTTAAAGGAAAACAAATGAATCAATGTTGTTTGAGGTTTCAGTAACATTTTATATATAAAGTTTTTATTCATAATGAAAATAAAGTCTGAAAATAGTACATAAATTTGCTTCTGGGCATCGCCCTTGTATGTACCAAAAGAAGTTAAGTAACACTAACATGTTATATAAAGCCTAACTATAAAATACACTGCACAACAGTTTACCTTCAAAGCTGCTTCAAAATACATGTTATTAAACCTAAGTGCCAATTTCCTTATAGAATAAAAAAGATCTAAAACAAATCAGCTAAATACTTATATATATTCTATCTATAGAAACTTTGCCACATCCTCACTCCCATGTTTTAGCTTCTTTGCCAAATAACTGCAAGGAAATTTAAAAATATATTTATACAGAGCTTTAGTACATATACACCAACAAGCAGTGTACATTAAAACACCAGCTTACTCTTTTTAGGCTTCTCTAGTTAACCGACTATCCTGAACAGGCTGCTTTTAAAGATGGCCCCTGCCCATTAAATCAACAGCAAATAGACTACAAGAAATGCACTGAATCTGGCAAGGAAGAAAAAATAATCTGCTGGTAAAAACTTAGAAGTGTACATCTAGTGACAAGTAACAAATGACTGTCAAAATGGCAATCTTTAAGTGTTGTCCTTAAACATTAAGCAGAATTACAGTACTCTATCCAACCAGAGAACTAGTATACCAGTCATCTTCACTACATTATACCTCATTAGTTCAACAGATAATAATATTTGCATCCCTACTGTAAGTCAAAGGCTCTGTTAGGCACTGAGGCATCACTGTGAACAAGAATACAAAGGACCTACCCTCAAGGTGTTTATAATCCAGTGAGATATGTTCAGGAAGTAGGAAAAGAACAAATAATGACTGAAACAAAGGTAAAGATTTTCCTGGAGTTTTAAAAAATCAAATGTGCACACACACATACACATCTGCATTTTTATTTGTCTAGTATAGCAACTACAACATTTCTAACGATGTTTTCTATATATGGACAAATTCTTACTGAACTTGGTTTCTGGTACATCTGTTATAACAAAGACTAAAGAAATGAAAATGGAAAAAGCAAAACAGGATGCATAAGGGTTTATTAAAAGTTACTTCCCCCCTTCTTTTTAAAGAGTAGGCATGAGCATATACACACATTTATCTGTTGGTGTGATTATCAATATTCGTGGGAGGCCCTTGAGAGCACCCACACACGTAGAAGTTTTAAAGGTTAAACAATAGCATATAGCGAATAATCACAGATGGTAAATATTTTCATTTGGATTTAGCACAGTGTTCACAAGGGCGCAATAGTCAAATAAGAACTCTCTCTTTCTCTAGGTGTTTCTAAACCCTTCCCGACGGCCCCTTCTCTACCCACTGATCCCTTTAGGTACTAGCAAGTTTTTTTTTTTCTTCTTTCTTTAGCAGAGGGAGTGACGTGGCAGGCGGCAGAAAATGACCCTGTAGGCGCCGTGGCTAGGGCTGAGCTTTGGCACCTCCTCCCTCCACTCCACGTTGTACATCCAGCATACCCCTACTCCTGTAGGGTTCCTGAATTTCTATGTAAGAAGGGTTTGGGAGAGGCGATCTGACTGGAAGTGTGAGCTAGGGGATCGATCTTGAAGCTGCGTTGTACAGCAAGCACAGTTTTTGTTTAGACTGGGAAGGCAGTGACAGTAGCGATGGGTACTCTAGGGCTCCCAGTCACCCCTTGGCGCCACCAGCGCCCCTATCCACTCCCACACTTTTCAGGTTTAGGTTAGAGTTGGGGGTAGAGCCTTCCTATCCAGGAATGCACTGGGAATGCCCACTGGGGGCTAAGTCTTGTGTGCCTGAACCCAAGAGGGAGGTTTATCAACAGGTCAAGAGTTAGTGGGGCGAGGATGCCCAGCACACATGCCCATCTGCCGCATCCCTCTCCCAGGCTGCCGACGCCCGCCCACCCCCCACCTCCACCTCCACTGCCACCCACAGCCTGACACCCAAGATGCTAAGAATCAGGCGGAGGTCCCCAATCTCCAGCCGCGGAGAGGGAGTCAGCGACGTATAAAGAGAGTAACCCCACAAGCGAAACGCCATCCGCCCCCAACTTCATCGTGCCCCTCCCTGCGCTCAGTACCCTCCAAAGGCCCCGCTTAGGGCAGCCAGGCCCGGGGAGGTGGGAGGTGAGGTGCGGAAGAGCTAACGGAAGACGGCGAGCGAGGAGGGCAGGAAGCTGGGACTGCGCCCCCTGCCCTCCCAGCCGACTTTACTCACCGCCGGGGTCAGGGGCCGGCGGCTGGGGCCGGGCGGAGGGAGTGGGCAGCACCGAGGAGTGCTGAGGCGGCAGAGACAGCCGGCACACTCCGGGGCAGTTGCGGGCTCCGGAGGTGTCCCCTCAGGCTCTGGAGCCAGAAGACACGGTAAGTGGCGGCGGCCTCTGGCTGCGGACGTGGCGCCCGACGCGACCCACCCCCTCCGCCGCCTCCTCAGCTCCCGCCTCCTCCCGCGGCTCCGGCTC
>VBSM01003169.1:24243333-24257046 GCA_008086735.1 Cheirogaleus medius | reverse complement strand
AAAACTTGTCTGGGTCGTCGTCACCCAACGCGTAGTGCAGTGCGGGGGGCTTGCCCAGCTCTTGAAATTTGATAAAGAGAGTGGGAGTGTTTAGTAGCAAAAAGAGAAGTGAATCGGAAATTAGAAACCCTGGCTTGGCGCCGCTTCCTCGCTGCTTCCTGACGAGCTCCCTCTTCCAGTCGTCCCGCCTCGGCGAAGGCTCTCCCCGCGGTCGGACGGTGTGGGGACGGGTGTGGCAGGGAGAGGGTGTAGTTTGGGGACCCCGACCTCTCGGCTCCGTGGTGTGCGGCATGTCGCGCTGAGGTGTAATAGTCCCCGCAGAAGGTGGTGTTGGGGACTGAGGGAGATAAGTTGCAGAAAGGCAGCTTAACTAGATAAATGGTATCTGTTAACTTCTCTTTGACTCTCTTCCCACACCTATAAAATGAAGATGGCAATAAATTCATCATAGGTTTTGTTGTGAGGATCAAAAGAAATGGTGGGTATGAAAAGGGCTTTATAAACTGTGAAAGCCTGTACATGAAGCAGAAAATACAAAGTCAAAACATACACATGAAGGAAAAAACCCTCACAAAATGTTTTTCAGATGCAAAATAATCAGGGTGGTGGAAATGAACAATGACTGTAGACAGGGCTCAGAAAAGGACGTGCTAACCAAAGAAAGCATCCTGGAAGAAGCTAATTTTGATCCAGGTCTTAAATGGAATGGACTAAATATAGTTTATGGTTTCAGCCTAATCGTTAATTTATCAAATCAGTGAATTAAGTCCACTTAGACCACTGTGTGAGACTGTCAGGATATTTTAGTTTTCCAGAGTGTAAAAAGGAAATTAAAATAATCTTGTCAGGCTGGGCGAGGTGGCTCACACCTGTAATCCTAGCACTCCGGGAGGCCGAGGCGGGAGGATCGCTCAGGGTCAGGAGTTCGAAACCAGCCTGAGCAAGTGCGAGACCCCGTCTCTACTAAAATATAGAAAGAAATTAATTGGCCAACTAAAAATATATAGAAAAAAAATGAGCGGGGCATGGTGGCACATGCCTGTAGTCCCAGCTACCTGGGAGGCTGAGGCAGAAGGATTGCTTGAGCCCAGGAGTTTGAGGTTGCTGTGAGCTAGGCTGACGCCATGGCACTCTAGCTGGGGCAACAGAGTGAGACTCTGTCTCAAAAATAAAAATAAAATAATCTCATCACCTCAACATATGGGGTGGATGATTAGCAGGATCTTTGGCTTGTTCCCTTTACCCAGTATGTGAAGGGATAGATACCTCCTCTATTTTCTTATTATCACAGAAACCTGTGTTCTTAATATGTGACCTTTCAAGGTTGAACTCTGGGCAGAATTATGAAGTGCATAATTACGTTTTGTTTCTTCTTCCCCTTGCACTTCTTTCTACAAGAGAATTTAATTATTGTAGCCACTCCCAGGAGATTTTGCATTTTTACAGTTATTAAAGCCATAATTCAAAGCAGTAGTTGAATCTATCTTATAAACCAACCAAGATATAAAAGAGTTATTTTGGGAGGTTGTGGGAGACCTTCTGAAACTACAAGTATAGGTAGTTATACATTTCTTATAAGTCTGACACTAGTCATGTTCTGTTGTCTCAGTTTTTTTACCTATAAAAATGAATAGCACCACTCAGTGCTCACCTACTCCTAGGTCTAAAATCAGAACAAATATGATGATCTTAATGGAATGCCTTCTATAAAAGGATACTATCTTGATTTGGGGTACCTTGGTGCAACAGAAGAAGCCACAAGGAAGTCAAGTCTTAGTCTTTGTTTTATAGGCTGAATACCTCTCAATTCTTGATTCCCATTCTGTGAACTCCCTTTCTTAGATTATTAAAATGAAACATTTCTGGATGTTATTTAAAGATTTTGTAATGTCTTAAAATAACGAGTCCTTTGTGTCTTCAGGCAATAACTTTTAACAGAATAAATTCTTTTTTTTTAATTTTTTTTTATTTCAGCATATTATGGGAGTACAAATATTACGGTTATGTATAGAATAAATTCTTAATATACATGTATCAATTATCCAGCCTCTTAAATGGCTGAATTTCCTCCAGTTGGTTACACACAGAGAATATTTTGCCTTATTGAAAAACTGGAGAAATTAAATGTTACATTGCTTAATGTGTTCTAAAAGTTAGGGCCAGAAAGAAGCCAGAAACCAGAAATGTGAAAGCAAGAAGTAAATTACTCATAGGCTGATAGTACACTGGAATTTAAAGGGATCCGGCCAACCTTCTACCCAACACAGGAATCTACCTCCTGTCATATGCACAATAATAGTTTTCATTGTTGAGTTGTCAAATATTCTTCCCAGTATTTCTATGTAGACTCATTTAAGTGACAAATCACTGGTAGGTCCACACATTTTCCTTTGCTTTACCATGTCTTCGTGAATGTAATGCATTATCCTGCCATTTTGAGATGAACTGAACAATTGACAGCTTTATGTAGATTACCACCCAATGTAAATAATTACACTTTTCTATCCTGACTCTCTTACTGCTCTTTGCCTTTCCTGGTACATGGGCTATTCTTGGTTTTCCTTTCTCTGCCCCAGTATCCTTCTTAATTTTTCCTGTGATATAATTATTATTATTAAGATTTATTTGTCATAAGCTCTTAGCCTCTATATCATTTCTTTCAATAATCCAGTGAGGTAAGTATATTCCCTATATTCATAAAACTGAGGTAAAGAGAAGTTATATAAGGTCCCACACCTAGTAAAGAACAGACTGTAGAATCAAACTCAATTTTGTCTGACTCTAGACCCCAAGTTCTTAACCACTATATTCTGAGAAAGAGAAGAGCAGTCCCTGACATCCAGCATCCAGTAGATGCTGGCACAGCTAGGCCTTGGTGTTCTTTTGTTGAACAGAAACAATTTTGGGGAATATCAACATTAGACGAGGCTACTCCGTGATCTCAATGGTTCAGGACAAAAATAAGACTACTCTCTAGTCATGTCTGAACATAGACAAAAACATAATGCTGTCCAAGCTACCAAATGGAATACACAAAATGAAAATGCCTAACTAATAAAAGTGGCTGTTGCCTCTTTACCAGTTACAACGTTAGCTGCATTCTAGTCTTCCTTCTTTCTAGATAAGATTTATTGAAATTCCCAATTACAGAATTGCTGCTATTTCCTGACAATACCCTATTTAGAGTATAGAGCAAAATTCTACTTCCTTAAAACCTCCACCAAATCACCTAATGCAAGCCCAAATATTAAGTCTTTCCTAACACTCTTTTATTGAGATATCCCATGGCTCCCCATGGGGTAGTCTCCCTTGCTACAATGAGTGATAAGCTAAACTTGTTCAACCACAAGTGTATTCCTGGTTATTTTGGCTAGAGAGCATTGATAATTCTTTCTGGGCTGCTCTATATCATGCATTTCTACTGAGTGGAAAGCATACTTCTTAGGCATTTCTTGCCAGTCAAAGGAACTAGAAACTATCCTTCCATCTCCAGCCATAGGATTGACACAACAAAGCTACAAGTTTCGCATCCTTTTTTGTGGATTCTATGTAGAGTGTCTACTAAATGGAGCTTTATTAAAAGATAGTGAAAAGAAACATGATCCTAGAATAATTGGACATCAGTTTGGAAAACAAAGTCAACTCATGCCTCATACCATATGCAGAATAATTCAGAATGGATATCTAAATGTAAAATTATAAACTTTTAGAAGAAAACATAGGAGAAAATCTTTGGGATTTTGGGTTAGGCAAAGATTCCCAAGATACAAAATATATTATTCATAAAAGAAAAACTATAAATTTATAAAACTCTTGCTCTTTGGATGACACAAAATGAAAGGACAAGCAACAAATTGAGAGAAAATATTTGCAAAATACTTATCTATTAAGCGACTGTATTCAGAATATGTAAAGAAATTCTTGCAACTCAGAAGACAACCCAATTTTAAAATGTGCACATAATTGAATGATCACTTCAAAGAAGATACAGAGATGGCAAATAAGCAAATGAAAAGATGCTCAACATCGTAGTCATTATGGAAGTGCAAATCAAAGCCATAATGAAAATCACTACTTGGTTGAAATAAAAATAATTTGAGTCAGACGCAATGGCATCTGCCTATAATTCCAGTTAGCTAAGAGGCTGAGGTGGAAGGATCGCTTGAGTCTAGGAGTTTGAGACCAGCCTGAACAGCATAGCAAGACCGTGTCTCAAAAAAAAAAAAAAAAAGATCCCAAATGCTGTTGAGGATGGAGAACAACTAAAACCCTGAGACACTGCTGGTGGAAATGCAGAAGTATACAAACACTTGGGAAAATGGTTTGGCAGTTTCTTATAAAGTTATCCGCATACTTACCACAATTGGTGCCCTTTAATTGGTGAATGGATAAGCAAACGGTGGTACATATATACAATGGAATCTACTTAGCAATAAAAGGAACAAACTACTCCCACACACACAAAATAAATTTGAGATGCATTATGCTAAGTGGAAGCTGCATGACTAAAAAGTCTGCATACTATATGATTCCTTTTACATGACATTCTGGAAAAGGCAAAACCCTAGGGAAAGAAATCAGATCAGTAGTTGCCTAGAAGACAGAAGGGGTTGACCATAAAGGCTTGAGGGAATTTGGAGGATGATGAGAGTGTTATGTGTACATCTGCCCAAACTCATAGAACTGTACACTAAAAAAGCAGTTTTACTGTATATAAATTATACCTTAATAATCCTGACTTGAAAAAGATGTTGAAATGGGGAGGGGGCGGAAAACCAGTTGAGATGAGGTAGGGCCACCTGGCACCATGAATATGAAGATTGGCCTAAAGGTGAGCAGCCACTTAATGCTCCTAATAGGCAGTACTTCACAGTAATTTTGGTACTACAACCTGAGTTTGAAGATGCTAAATTTGCTCTTACGTTTTTGCCTAATTGCTTACCACACTTGATCACTGTTGGCTACTTTTTGCTCTCAAGTGCCCTTACCACTGTATTGACCAGTAGAGTAACTTGAGTACCTCAGTTTTGAGTCTGCTTTCTACCCCGGTTCTATCCTCTAGAGCAGCGGTCCCCAATCTCTTTGGTACCAGGGACTGGTTTCATGGAAGACTATTTTCCCACAGACCAGGGGGTGGGAGGGATGGTTTCAGGATGATTCAACACATTACATTTACTGTGCATTCAGACCTCTCTGCTAATGATAATCTGTATTTGCAGCCAATCCCCAGCGCTAGTATCACCGCCTCAGCTCCACCTCAGATCATTAGGCGTGAGATTCTCATAAGGAACCTGCAACCTAGATCCCTCAAGTGCACAGTTTACAGTAGGATTCGCGCTCCTGTGAGAATCTAATGCTGCCGCTGACCTGACAGGAGGCAGAGCTTATGCAGCAATACGTGCGATGGGGAGCAGCCATAAATAAATACAGATGAAGCTTACTTGCTAACCTGCCTCTCACCTCCTGCTGTGCAGCCTGGTTTCCTAACAGGCCACAGCCCAGGTGTTGAGGACCACAGCTCTAGAGTACTAGAACACTAAATACATTTATAGCTTGATTCTGCTACGGTTACTCTGCCTATTGGCTGTTTGGCTTTGTCTGGACTCTTTGGTAGTCTCCCTCATTGCTTGAAGGAACTGTAGCCTTTGTTTCTTATAGCCAGGAGAATCTAACCAAAGTATCAAGC
Organism: Cheirogaleus medius; assembly: GCA_008086735.1. Taxonomy (NCBI): domain Eukaryota; kingdom Metazoa; phylum Chordata; class Mammalia; order Primates; family Cheirogaleidae; genus Cheirogaleus; species Cheirogaleus medius. Next base: position 24,251,360 of record VBSM01003169.1, on the reverse strand, counting down.
ATTTCTTATTCACCACCCATGTGTCTAGCACTAGAAAATAAAGGGTATAAATCTCAACTTTAAGGAGTTGAGTTTACACTCTTGGGAAAGACAAGACATATGCACAGTAAGCATTTACAAATCATTAAAGAATAATACAAATAGATGCCAAAATGAGTAGTGAAAAAGTGAGGACTAAATACAGGAAAGATGGAAATGTGTGTGGACTGGAGAAAGCTACTGGGATAGGGAGAAGAGGGAAGTTATCTTGTAATAAGTATTGAGTGCCCACTTTTATAAGGGCTTGAGCTGGATGATTATAAATTGTCAGAGAGGAGCGATCACAGTTTTTCCACCCGCATCCAGTATAGATGTTAGAACCAGGGAAGAAAGCCAGGCATGTGTGCCTGTAGTCCCAACTGCTTGGGAGGTTGAGGCAGAAGGATCACTTGAACCTAGGAGTTCGAGTCCAGCCTAGCAACATAGCAAGACTCTGTCTCTGAAAAAAAGAAAGAAAGAGTACCAGGAAGGGAGAGGACTGGGACCAGTAATAAACTTCTTCTACTTCACCTTGGGGCAAAGCACGCAAACTGGTGGCAGAGCTCACCCGGCATAACCCTTATCAATGGTAAAGAGTTAAATGGGGATTGGTGAAGATGGGAACAGGGGAGCTTTAAAAAAAGTATAGAGTAGAGCAGCCCCAAACTGGACCGTAGGGTCTTTACTGTCATCTGAAATAGCTGGTTTGAAAGAATATGTTTGTTTACCATGAGAAAGAGGCTTACTGAGTTAACATTTTCCACATGCCTGCAGAACATGATATCGTTTGACTGGGATTTGTGTGAACTACAGTAAGAGAGCCTCTCAGTTTGGCCTGTGTTTAGGAACGGTTGCTCACCTTATGGTTTAGGCAATGCTGTGTGCATTCGGAGGGGCATGTTCCTCTGTTACAGGTGAAAAAAAGCCTAAGAATATTTAGCACCTTAAATCAAGTCCTGGGCTGGGCAAAGTGTCTCGTGCCTTTAATCCTAGCATTTTGGGAGGCTGAGGCGGGAGAATCATTTGAGCCCAGGAGGTTGAGGGTATAGTGAGCTAAGATCAGGGCACTTTAGTCTGGGTGACAGAGCGAGACCCTATCACTAACACAAAAAAAAAAAAAAAAAGAAAAAGAAAAAGAAAAAAAGGACTCTGTAAACAGGGTATATGGATTTCTCCTAACTTGAAAAGCGTATCAAACACTTTGCAAAGGCAAATGGGTTCTAAGAGGAGGAGAACCTGTTTGGGGGCACCTTTTTTTGAAATCTGTTTTTGGTATTCACATTGAATGTGAGGGAAATAGCTACCAGTACTTTATGAGAATGCGAAGGAGCCAACAGTATTCTCTCCCTAGATCTAAAACTGCCAAGTTAAAATCTCTATCAGTGACTGATTGACCCACTTTCCTTCCTCGCTTTCAGGGCACATCCTTATATGGGTCTAATCATTTATTTGTCAAGAGAATAATTAGCTTTTCAGAGCCTCTGTGCTAGTTAATAGTCCCGAGATACACTAGTCCCATTACCAGTTGCTTTTTAGAAGGATAGATTATAGGAGAGACAACATTTGAACAGGAATGTGTCTGTCAGGGAGACAATGTTACCTTCATCTCCCTGGCTCAGTTGATCTCTGATGAATTGCCTTAACAGTGCCCCTCCTCCTACTCTCAAGATTTCTGAAGCCTTGATTAATCAAACCTGAGTTTCAAGGTGACTTAACTAGGCAATATGGTATAGTGACTCAAAGTCTAGGTGCTACAATCAGACACGTTTTAATGATGACACAGCTACTTTGGTCAAGTTCCTTAACTTTACTGAACTTCCTTCCCCCCATCTTAAAAACGTGAACTAATAGTCTTCATCTCCAAAGATTGTGGTGAGTATTGAGTTAACATGACGTATTATACTGCTCACCCACAGACTAAGTGCTCAATACATGGTAGCTGTTTGTCTTGTGACAGACAGTTGAAGGCACATCATCCTCTCCCTTTAGGCTTTTGAGTCCTGGGCACAGACTGAATCTGCTGGGGCTGTTAGAGCTGGGGGCTGAGGAACGTAGATATCTTTGATCAAATTGTTGATCAGTGTAGCAGAATCTAAATTTTGCACACTATACCCAAATGTATAAAACATAGCACACTCTATTTTCGGTGACTCGTCTAGATGCTCCCATTTCCACTGATGGCAGGGGAAGAAAATTGTAAATTTGCCAGCTATTAAGGGTAACTTAGTCTCTTCCCATTATAAGGAGTATTTTAGGGTCAATTTAGATTCTTTGTAAATATTCCTATAACTCATAAAACTTTCAATTAATTCATGTACTTATTCATATCAATATGGACTCATGGTTTCCCATCTTATTCAGTTGGTTATAATTTATTTCATTATTTTTATACTCAAACTGGCCCAGATTTGGCGAGCCCCTTCAAGTTGGTTTCTATGTTTTTTTGATATGTGCCCATAACTCTGAGTAGTTTCTAACTTCCCAACACAAGAAGATGTTTCAGCTTTACTTTATATTTTCCCTGCTCCAGCCATTTTATCAAAATCATACATTTACCAAGGGAAGTCCTGGTGAAAAATCCTTTTAGTGGAGAATGGTATCTAGAAACCAAGATCTGGGTAGGCTTATTGCTATTAAGTTGTACACCCACACACACATACACACACACACACTTACATCTATACTTATTTCTATCTGTCTATATATTGACAACCCCATGTTCATGCCAATATCATTTCAAATCAAGCACAGGGTTCATTTTTGCTTTCTTCCTTAACATATTTGTACATCCCTTCTCTGACAGATACCTGGTTCCCATTATCTTTAATGTACAGTATTTCCTTATTTGATTAATCCTGCTCTATATAATCAATCTCTCATCACCACCACAGTTTCCTATTTCATGTGAATACCCTCCTCTCTCACTTGGGCATTGGCACCACAGGAGCAGCCACCCTCCTACACCAACATCCTCGTCACTCTAAATGGGTTCTGAAACTCCATACTGCCCCTACCCCACGTGGTCATCTTCCCCCAAGCCTGTCTCCCTACCCTGCCATGCAAGCTGACCTTGCCAGTTCCTTTTAATGGCCTTGGAATGAATTGTTCGTAATTCAGAAGGAAAGTGGAAAGAATAGGGAGAAGGGAAAACTGGAAAAAGAGGGAGCTTAACCTTTTTTAAGCTATGAAAATACATTTTTTAAAAAGTTTTTAAGTATAATACACAAAAGCAAACAAGTCTATCTTTTAAAATATCAAGTATTGGCCAGGTGCAGTCGCTCACACCTCTAATGCTAACACTGTGGGAGGCCAAGGTGGGAAGATCGCTTGAGGTCAGGAGTTCGAGACCATCCTGAGCAAGAGCCAGACCCCATCTCTACTAAAAGTAGAAAAATTAGCCAGGCATCGTGGCGTGCACCTGTAATCCCAGCTACTCGGGAGGATGAGGCAGGAGGATTGCTTGAGCCCCGGAATCTGAGGTTGCAGTGAGCTATGATGATGCCACTGCACTCTACCCAACAACAGAGTGAGACCCTGTTTGAAAAAAATAAAATAAAACAAAACAAAATAAAATATCAATTCCCATTTATAATTACAATAATATTTGTCTTTCTTTGAAAATACAACAGTAGGTAATAAAACCTAACATCTCATATTGTTTGCTGTTCATAACACAGACATATGTCTCAAGATATTTTAAGCAGTTTAACTTAAAATGTACAGACAATTACATACATTAAATTTGTAATTAAAAAGTTAATTAAAAATCACAGCTTCAATAAAAATACAAAGAAATTTATAAACATGTATTAGATGTCAAGTTTACTTGTAAGACATTGATTTTTTTAAAAAACGTAGTATTTATCACTGAAACAATTTAAGTATATACAAAATGAGATGTTTTCCTCTCACTTTTTTCCTGGATGAAGGCACTATCAATGCTTGTCTCTGGATAGCACATACTGATTTGTTGCCATTAAGTAAACTGATTGTTACATTAGAGATTGCATCTAAAGGCAGAGTTGGCAACTTATCCCAATGTAGGACAGCCATGATTTACATATGTATTGGCCTGGATTTTTATTTTAATGCTAGTTTCCATAAATAGTAGGTTTTAGAGCTGTGTGACCTATTTAGCTAAAATCAAGACAAATCAGGTGGAATTCAAAAAGAAGGAAAGGAGGAAGCTAGTCCCATCAGATATTAAAATGCTATGAAGTATCAATAATTAAAAGTGTACAATAATAGACAACAGACCAATGGAATATAATTGAAAATCTTGAAGAAGACCCAAATATGTATGGGAATCTTCTGGATGATAAAGGTGGCGAGTAAAAGTGCTTTGTAAATAAATAGTGTTGCACAACTCAGTAGTCATTTGGGAGAAAGAAAATTGGGTCCTTCCTTCACAAAAGTACTAGAGGAAAACAAGGGTGAAATTCCTTATAGCCTTGGGCTTGGGAAAGTCTTTCTAACCATGACTCAAAATTCAAGTACCATTTAAAAAATTGATAAATTTGACTATATAACCATCTATCCCATCACTTTGGGAGACACAGGCAACAGGATCACTTGAGGCCAGGAATTTGAGACCAGCCTTAGCAACATAGGAAGACCCCATCTCTACAAAGAAAAAGAAAAAAGAAAAAAAATTAGCTAGGCATGGTAGCGTGCACCTGTAGTCCCAGCTACTCAGGAAGCAAAAGCAGGAGGATCTCTTGAGCCCAGGAGTTTGAGGTTGCAGTGAGATATGATGAGGTAACAGAGGGAGACTCTGACTCCAAAAAAAAAAAAAAAATCTAAAACCTCTTCAAGTAAAAGAAACCATAATCAAAGACCAAAGACCGATGGTAAATAGTAAAATATATTTGCAACTCGTATTACAGACAGAAGTGGTTAATCACTCTACTAATCAACTTACTGTGTAAAATATTGCTAGAAATTAAGATGGAATGAAACACCACCACAATAAAAAAAAAAAATGGGCAAAGTACCGAGTTCCAAAAGAGAGAAAGGAAGAAGGTAAATGCCTCCTAAGCATAGGAAAAGATGTTGATCTTCACTCCTCATTCATAATAAGAGAAATACAAATGTGAGCTATACTGAGATATTCTTTTTGTTCAAGGACACCTTCTGTTGGAGATGCTTTTGGAAGCATCTTGCCCTTGGTGATGGAATGCCAAATGATAAACTTGCCCTTGGTGATGGAATGCCAAATGATAAACTCTTCCCGAGGATAATTTGGCAATATCTAACACAATTACAAATACATTTATCCTTTGACCAAGCAATCCTATCTCTGGGAATTTATCCTAAAGATCCACTTGCAAATGTATGAAATTATGAATGTACAAGGTTATTCATTAAAATGTTATTTCAATAGGGAAATGATCAAATAAACTGTTGTACATCCACACAAATGGAATACTATGTAGCTGTTAAAAACGAATGAGCAAACTGTGAGCTCATTTGGAAAGATCTCTAAGATACATTGTTGGTTTTGTTTTTTTTTTCAAGACAGAGTCTCACTCTGCTGCCCCGGCTAGAGTGCCATGGCGTCAGCCTAACTCACAGCAACCTCAAACTCCTGGGCTCAAGCAACACTTCTGCTTCAGCCTCCTGAGTAGCTGGGACTACAGGCATGCACCACCATGCCCGGCTAATTTTTTTATATTTTTAGTTTGCCAATTAATTTCTTTTTATTTTTAGTAGAGATGGGGTCTCACTCTTGTTCAGGCTGGCCTCGAACTCCTAACCTTGAGGGATCCGCCCGCCTCGGCCTCCCAGAGTGCTAGGATTACAGGTGTGAGCCACTGTGCCCGGCCATTATTGGGGTTTTTGATTGTTTTGTTTTATTTTGTTGGATTCAATGTGGACTTTATACTTACATGAATTGATCAGTCATGTGTACAGAACTTAAAGTTTCTTTAGAGTTTTTTTTTCTTTTGGTTTTTAAAAAGTATTTTTTTTTATTTCAGAATATTATGGGGGTACAAATGTTTTGGTTACATGGATCATTTTTGTATTGCTTGAGTCTAAATTGTAAGTGTACTCATCACTTACCAGATAGTGTACGTTGTACACATTAAGTATGATTTCACCCATCCCCTCCTCCCACCTTGCACCAGCACGATTTCTGTTGAGGTTTACTTCCATCTGTGTACATGAGTGCTGATTGGTTAGTTCCAACTTAATAGTGAGTACATGTGGTGTTTGTTTTTCCATTCTTTAGATATTTCACTTAGGAGAACGGTCTCCAGTTCCATTCAGATTGTTGCAAAAGGTATTCATTCATTTTTTATGGCTGAGTAGTGCTCCATGGTGTACATATACCATATTTTATTAGTCCACTCATGAATTGATAGGCACTTGGGTTGATTCCACATCTTTGCAATTGTGAATTGTGCTGCAATAAACATTCTAGTGTTGGCCGGGCGCGGTGGCTCACGCCTGTAATCCTAGCTCTCTGGGAGGCTGAGGCCGGCGGATCCTTCAAGGTCAGGAGTTCGAGGCCAGCCTGAACAAGAGTGAGACCCCATCTCTACTAAAAATAAAAAGAAATTAATTGGCTAACTAAAAATATATAGAAAAAATGAGCCGGGCATGGTGGCACATGCCTGTAGTCCCAGCTACTCGGGAGGCTGACGCAGGAGGATTGCTCAAGCCCAGGAGTTTGAGGTTGCTGTGAGTGAGGCTGACGCCACGGCACTCACTCTAGCCTGGGCAACAGAGTGAGACTCTGTCTCAAAAACAAAACAAACAAACAACAAAAAAAACAACATTCTAGTGCAGGTGTCTTTTTGATAAAATGACTTTTTTTCCTTTCAGTAAATACCTAGTAAGGGGGTTGATGGATCAAATGGTATGTCCACTTTTAGTTATTTGAAGAATTTCCAAATTTCCAAAACAAAAATTGTTTCCTTGGCTGTGTAGAAACTTTTTAATTTAATCAATTCCCATTTATTTATTTTTGTTGTTGCTGTGATTGCCGTTGGGGTCTTCTTCATAAATTCTTTGCCTAGACCAATATCTAGAAGAGTTTTTCCAACATTTTCTTCTAGAATTCTTATGGTTTCATGTCTTAGATTTAAGTCTGTGATCCATCTTGAATTAATTTTTGTGAGTAGTGAGAGATATGGACCCTGTTTTAATCTTCTACATGTGGCTATCCAGTTTTCTCAGCATCATTTATTGAATAGGGATTCTTTTCCCTAGTGTATATTGCTGTCTACTTTGTCAAAGATCAGATGGCAATATGTGGATGGTTTTATATCTGAGTTCTCTGTTCTGTTCAATTGGTCTATGTCTCTATTTTTATGCCAGTACAATGCTGTATTGGTTAATGGACAAATTCATGGAAACACACAACCTCCCAAGGCTCAATCAGGAAGAAATATAACTCCTGAACAGACATTTATGAGTAATGAAATTGAAGCAGCAATAAAAAATCTTCCAACAAAAAAAAAGTCCCAGACCAGATGATTTCACAGCCGAATTTTATCAGACCTACAAAGAAGAATTGGTACCCATACTGCAGAAATTATTTCATAACATTGATAAGAAAGGATCCTCCCCAACTCATTCTATGAAGCCAATATTACCTTGATATAATACCAAAGCAAAGAAAGGACACAACAAAAAGAAAACTATAGACCAATATCCTTCATGAATATAGATGTAAAAATCCTCAATAAAATTCCAGGCAACCAAATTCAGCAGCACATCAAACAAATAAATAATTTACCACAACCAAGTGGGCTTCATCGCAGGGATGCAAAGATGAAGATGTAGATCCAAAAAGAAGATGTAAATCCATAAATGTGATTCACCACATAAACATAAGCAAAAACAAAGATCATATGATCACCTCAATAGATGTAGAAAAAGCATTTGACAAGATTCCACACCCTTTTATGATAAAAACTCTTAACAAAATAGGCATAGATGGAACACACATCAAAATTATAAAAGCCATATATGACAAACCCACAGCCAACATCATACTGAGT
>VBSM01003169.1:24222727-24238805 GCA_008086735.1 Cheirogaleus medius | reverse complement strand
TCCAACCGAATTTTTTTTTTTCTTTTTTTAAGGAATGTGGCTGAATTCTAGCCTCAGGGTTTCCTAACAACTTTTTTTTTTTTTAATTTTGGAGAAAGCAAAAGTGGAGTTAAGTTTTTAAGAAAATGTTTATGCAACTGTGATCAGGTGCTTTTCTAATTATCTGTTATTATGTTGAACTAAAATTCTAAGTCTAAAAACTGATTACTTTTTATGGAAAGATATATTTTTATAAACAAGAAAATAATATTTATGACTAAAGACAGCAGAAGCAATATAAGAAAACTGGAGTAATTGGTGCTGTATGAGGCTCTAGGAAATAATTTCACAATTAAAGGGGAAATTTCCATTTTTTTCAAAGCCAGATCTGGAAATGTATTGATCTAGTCAGTTTAGGGAATGCATTAGAGACCCCGGGGAAGTTAATTGAATCTCTATAGGAAATTCCACTCAGTCAATAATTTATTCACCTGTTTGTGGGTTTTGTTGCTCTGTGATGCCTTTCCCTACAGTAACCCATTTTTCTAAGGATCTAAAAACCATCCTGAGAAAACTGATAAATGTCTAAATGTTTATATATAAGTGTTGTACCAATACGTCTAGGTAGAAGGAACTAAAGAATTTATTCAATTCAATAAGCGATTATTGAGTGCCTACTATGTGTGCCACCGTTCTAGGCACTGGAGATACAGCAGTGAACAAAAAGATACAGTCCTTGCTGTTGCAGCACCTAGGAAAGAGACAAAAAATAAACCAGTGAACACATAACATGACAGGCAATGGGAATGCCCAGTGGGGAGAGGTGCTAAGAAGAAAAATTAAGGAGAGAAAGTAGTTGAAGAGCTAATTAGATACAGAGGTCAGAGAAGATGTCACTGATGAGATAACATTGAGCAGAAACTCCAGGGAGAGAGGAACGGGCCTCGAGCATGTCAGTGGTTCAGGCAGAGGAAAGAGTGGGAGTGAAAGTCCCTGGGGTCGGAATGGCTTTGCATGTTCCTGGCTGGCCAGGGCAGCTGGAGAGCAGGGAGCAGGGGAGGGCACAGAGGGTAGGAGATGCAGTCCCCAAGAGATGGGGATAGGCAGGAATGGCATATGCTGTAGCCACTATTCAGTGTCACAGCAAATCCAGACAGCAGCAGACTGGTCCCCAGTCTCTCCAGCTCTCCTTGCAGAGAACCCTAGAGAAAGGTGAGCAGGATGATAGATCAATGAGAGGATTCTGAGCTGATTGAAGCTAACAGACATATAATAAGATGCTCAAAGTCATCAGTAATTTAAAAAATTGCAAATTAGAGCAACAATGAGATACAACTTTTCTACTAGTGATCTGGCACAAATTAGAGACCTGAATCCCGTCAGGTGTCAGCAGAAGCATGGGGACAGTGGAACCCTCATGGACAGCTCATGTGATGTGAGACAGGTGCAACCACTCTAAAAAACAATCTATGAATAGAATCATTTGGGCAAGCAGGTATCTGAGATACCCTGTGACCCAGCAGTCCTGTTCTTAGTAGTCATATATTGCATGGAAATTCTGTTGTAGAAAAAAGACTACAGCCTTGGAATTTAAAAAGAGGACTCTGTAAGAAATGCATTGCAGGAAGAAAGGAAGGTTCCACCAACCAGGGCTTGGGGACCACACATCCTGGTTCCATATCACATCAACGCTATATGCATTCTTTTTACCATAAGTACAGCCTGCGACCCCCTCCAGGAATTGCCAGTGCTGCTCCTATACAGACTGGAGGGCTGGGCCACTTGCCTTGTAGCAGCAAGGCTGACTTCCACCTCTCCTTCCCCGAGGGCCACAGGGGTCAACATTAAGGCCAGTTCCCTCTATTCCCCAGCTGGGAGACCTGAGGGATCTTTTCACAAGTCAGGGACCATGAAGCCTCCACCTACAGGAGCCAACTGAAAAGCAACCGTCCCCAAAACAGGCAGGGCCAAGGCAACAGTACAAATGGAAACCTATACACCATAGCTAAATATTTAAAATTTATAAATCTAACAGTTAAATATGTTCCATCCTCCTATCTTGACAAATATACTTTCATGACAACCTAGAAGGCAATGTTCGAATTTAGAATTCTTGGATTCCCCAGAGCATAAAGGAACCAGCTCCCAGCTTGCAGCCTGCCCTCTGCTCTTCCTGTTCTGTCCTTCAGCTCACACCAGGGGGACGTGGACACCCAGCCTGCATGTCATCCTACTCCTCAATGAACAGCTGTCGCAGGACCACCCTTCAGGCCTGGGGAGATGCATCCTAGTAGCACTATTTTTTAAGACGCCTAGACCTAGGGCAGAGGCCTGCACAGACCCTATAGCTGAATGTGGGATATTCTGGGGTCCAGAGTCCCCAGAAGGAGGTTAAAGGCTCCAGGTGAGCCTATCTCCTTGACCCTGTGGATTCCTTGTCCCATGTGGAGGGACATAATCAGAAGAAGGCCAGAACGGAGCCCTTTAAAGTGAGAGGACCCGGGCAGGAGCCCCTCTTGCCTGGGTATAAGAGTGGTACTTCTGGCCAGGCACGGTGGCTCAAGTCTATAATCCTAGCACTCTGGGAGACCAAGGTGGGAGGATCATTTGAGCTCAGGAGTTTGAGACCAGCCTGAACAAGAGCAAGACCCTGTCTCTACTAAAAATAAAAAGAAATTAGTTGGACAACTAAAAATATATAGAAAAATTAGCTGGGCATGGTGGCGCACGCCTGTAGTCCCAGCTACTCGGGAGGCTGAGGCAGGAGGATTGCTTGAGCCCAGGAGTTTGAGGTTGCTGTGAGCTAGGCTGATGCCATGGCAGTGTAGCCTGGGAAACAGAGTGAGACTCTGTCTCAAAAAAAAAAAAAAAAAAAAAGAGTGGTACATCTGGAAAGGTAAGTAGGGGCCATGTTGTGACAGGGCCCCAGATGCCATGTTAAGGAATGCAGACTTTGTTTCTTGAATAGTGGGGAATTCTGATGGGTTTAAAGCAGATCTTTAATGCAATAAAACTAGAGATGATAGAGGTAGAACTATTCTGAGACAATTAAAAGTCAAACTGCCCCAAATACTAAAAGACATCACTTACTAGCTATGGAGCCTTGAGTGAATCTACTTAACCTCTCTGGGCCTCAGTTTCTCCATCTGTAAAACAGGTAGATTGGACGAGATTAAGAATCCCAAAAGTCCCTTCTCTCAGGGCCTCAGTTTCTCCTGTCTGTGAGATAAGTGGGTTGAACCGCATCAGGGATTCTCCTCCCTGCTCGACTGAGGGTTCTCCCTCCCACCCCCCCATCTAAATCAGAGTCTCACTTTTCAGAGTTCCCCAGGTGATTTTACGGCAGTCAGGACTGAGATCCACTGGACCTGACGATGCTCTCCAAGGTCCCTCTCCTGCCTCCACCTGAATTTCTCCATCTTTAATACGAGCACGTTGGGCGGGATCATCAGTCTCTCGGCTTCTCTTATTTCTGAGACTGGAGACCTCTCTGAGACTCAGTGTTGCAGACAAGCAGGGCTTTGTCAGAAGAAGAACCGGGGGCTCTGAGGGTGGTCATGAAGTCACCTGCATTTGTGGGGGCAGCGGGGGCGGGAGATGGGCTCTGTGGCCTGGGCAGACGGGTGCCGCTAACGAGAACCAGGCCCTGCGGCTGGGCTGCCAGGGTTGGGACTTGGCACAGAGGAAGCCACTTCTCAAGCAGAGTGAATGGGCTGACGCTTTCTGGCAGCTCCCCGGGCTCCGCCAGGCACCTGTGGGCTGGGGCTTCTTGGCCAGTGGGGAAGAGAGAGGAGAATGGGGCTTTTCTCACACTGTTCCCTAGAACAACATCTCTCCACATCTGGGGAGACGGGGTGGGGTGGGGGCGGCGTGAAGAGAGGAGCCGTGGCATGTGGGTCTGTGAGAGCCTCCCGGCGGGGAGGCAGGAAAGGGCGTGAAGTGTTACTTTCCAGCCCACGTCCAGAGCTTAGCATGTTCCGGACACCATGAATGGGACTGGCTGATGCTTTGTATCAAATGTAAAGTGGCCTTTTTTCACATGGCTGGCACCGGAGGCCGATGACCAGGGTCCAGAGCTCTCTGGGAGCTTGGCAGGGCCAAACCTGGGGCCTGAATCACAGCTCTGTGGGGTGGCAGGGACAATGCTGCCTGCTCAGAGAAGTTGTCGTTGTAAATCAGGATTCTTCAGCCTGGAAGTGATGAAGTTCCTCTGTTAGGGACAACTGAGCTGGCTCTGCCACCTCCTACCCCTCCTGGGGCCCACATCTCAAGTGCAAAGAGCACAGATTCGTTGGGGTGGGGAGCCTGTGGCCTTTAGGTCATATGTGGCCTTCTAGGTCCCTAAGTTCGGCTTTTTGACTTAATCCAAATTTTATAGAACACATCCTTTTATTAAAAGCAGTGCAGCAGAGAAAGATGAAGCTTTTCTTGCCTCCTTTGGTGCTTAAAAAAGAACAATCTTAAAATCAGAAGGTGGCAGGTTTCCCGCCCCTGACTGGGATCTCACTTTGGGAGATGCCTCTTAGATAGTAAAATATCAGAATGTTCAAAATAATTTCATGGTTTACATGAACAACAGGAGAGAATACTGTAACAAAGATTGTCCCCAAAAATATGAGGTTAACATCAAAGTAATATTTACCATGTATTTATGCCTTCTGTGTGCTTGGTTGTTTTATAGACTTCCTCTTCTACGATCCTTAAAATAACCAGATGATGGAAATATTATTCCCATTTTACAGTTGAGGAAATGCTGAAGTCATGGAAGAAAAGCTATTTACTCAAGTTTGCAGAGCCAAGATTCAAACTTTTCTTTGATACTAAAACCTAAGCTTCTCTTACTACGCTGTGCTTATATAAATCCAGGAAGCAGCTGAGAGAAAGTGTGACATGTTCCTGGCACAGCCGGTTAGTAAAGGAAGACAGGAGTGGGAGAACAAGGGCACTCCTCAACATGACCAGCCATGAGGACATTTTTGGTGTCTGAGACTTCATAAATATCATTATTGAAGCTTCCAGGAACGTTTCAGAAAGTGAGAAATGAAAGAAGTGGATTGATTTATTTCTGTCTTAAGCAGGGTTCATGTGATTGCAAGAAGCAAAAACCTATTCTCCCTGCTTAATCAAAAAAAGGTCAATGTATGGGAAGGATGCGGAGGTGTCTGACACCCTCCTAGGACAGGAAATGAAGTGAAACCTCAGAATGGACCAGAATGAGAAACTGCCTTAGCCCCTCTCCCATCCTACATTTGGTAGCTGGATGCCTAGAGCTCTTATGGGGAGATTCTCCCATTCGCTGTTGACAAAGTAGTTTTTAGAGAGAATGGGATTCCCTGGTCTGGCAGTATGGAATCTTTTTTTTTTTTTTTATTTCAGCATAATATGGGGTACAAATGTTAAGGTTACATACATTGCCCTTGCCTTCCCTCCCCCATCGAGGCAGAGCTTCAAGCATGCCCATCCCCCTGACAATGCACTATGGAATCTTAACCAGCAATAAAGGCGCAGTGATGGTTCTGAAATAAAGCAATAAAGGTGGTTCTGAAACAGAGCTACAGAGTGTAAGGCCCACGGCTCCTAGAGCCAGGACAGACTTAGGTTTGCAGGCAGACTCTGCAGCCTGCTAGCTTTGTTGCTCTGAGACTCAGTTTCCCCAATTGGAAAACAAGGATAATAAGCATGTTTCAGAGGTGCTGACGTGGCAGAATGCATGATACTCAGTAAGCTTTCTTCCCCCATCACTTCCTGAGATGGAAGTGGCATCTGATGGCGAACGCCCATGAGGTTATCATCACCCAGGAGTTCTCAGTGTGTGACACTGTAGGGGAACACAGGATAGGAGTGAAGGATCCCAACTGTCTCTTGCCATGGTGACGTTAACTACTCTTTGGGTATTAATGCTTGACAGGAGTGGGAATCTATACAATTTTCTCTTCACAAGAATGGTTTTCTTCCCCTGCTTGAAGCCCCAGAGACACTGGTTGGGCTTTCGGGAGAACCAAGAAGTTAAGTGTCCTCTGTAGCATTTTTATAGATAGATCTATAGGAGGAAAAAAGGGAAGAGGTGGTTTTGTACATTCTTTTAATTAGCAAAATCAGGAAGTAACACAAACCACAATCAATGTGACCTGCATTTTAAAATTCTTTTCTGAAGGTTTTCTTATTTATCATTTCGTGATGCCCAGAAGTGCCACCCCCATAAGGAGGTCGGCAGATGTTAGTGTTTCTTTCTTTTCTTTTTTCCCCAGAGGAAGAAATGGATACCCAGAGATGGTAATGAGTGTGCCCAAGAATAGGACTAATTTATGGCCATGCAGATAGAAGAATCCAAATGTCCTAAATCCTGGCTCAATTTTCAGAGTCCACACGGAGCCCATTGCTTGGAAGGCAGACAGACAAAGTGCTTTCAGAAGGAATGAGCTGGCGTGCTGATTCTGTCCCCTGTCCCGGCTCCTTCCATGAGGGGGTCAGCCCGGGCTCTCTGGGCAGCTCCCTTTTCACTCTCACTCCTTAGTCAGGGCCTGATGCCAGACAGGAAGCTGAACGCCAGAGCTCACCGCTCTGCAGGCACTAGAAGAACCATTTGCCCCACAGCTGCCACCAAGGACTCTGCTTTCTGCTCCACCTGAGATGGGGTCAGAGTACCTCAATGACGGGAACTGAAGATCTCTGAAAACAGATTAGGGAGGGAGAGAGTATGGGAACAGTAAGAACTGTACACACTGCTCTAGAGAGTATCACTGATACACCCACTTTGGAAAACCATTTGCTATTATCTACTCTGCTGGGAATAAACACATCCTATGGTTGAGCATGACCACTCATGGGTGTATATCCTACAAAAATGAGCACAAGAACATCAGGAGGCAAGTACAAGAATTTTTTTTTTTTTGAGACAGAGTCTCACTCTGTTGCCCGGACTAGAGTGCTGTGACGTCAGCCTAGCTCACAGCAACCTCAAACTCCTGGGCTCAAGCGATCCTGCTGCCTTAGCCTCCCGAGTAGCTGGGACTACAGGCATGCGCCACCATGCCCAGCTAACTTTTTCTATATATTTTTAGTTGGCCAATTAATTTCTTTATATTTTTAGTAGAGATGGGGTCTCACTCTTGCTCAGGCTGGTCTCGAACTCCTGACCTTGAGTGATCCACCCGCCTCGGCCTCCCAGAGTGCTAAGATTACAGGCGTGAGCCACCGCGCCCGGCCAAGAATGTTGATAGAAGCATTATTTGTAATCACCCCAAAAAACTCAAGTGTCCATTACTTGTGGAAGGAGTAAATAAAGTGTAGTAGTCATAAAACGGAGCATTACACAGTAGTGAAAATGAACACACTACAGATATATGCAACAGCAAGGATAAATCTCACAAAGGCAAGGTTAAGGGAGAGAAGCCAGACCCAAAAGAATTTGTACTGTTGGCTTTCCATTTACACAAAGTTCAAAAAGAAGCAGAAGTAAAGCATGCTTTCTAGGGGTGTACACTGGGATGGTAAAACTATAGAGAAAAGCATGGGTATGATTTTGGTGTAAGTCAGTGATTACCCTTGGGTGGGGATGGTTTACAATTGGAAAGGAGCATGAGGGAGGTTTCTGGAATGTTGGTGATGTTCTAATCTTTTGAGTCACAGGTATGTACCTGATAATCATTCATTAAGCTGTACCTTTGTGTTTCGTAACTCTCTCTGAATGAGTGTTATTCCCCATCATCTGCCACCCACAGTCTCATATATGGCTATTATGGGGTAGGGCTAGAATTTGAACCTGGGTCTCCCTGACCCTTCTACCATGCCAGCTGTCAGCCATGGTCCCCTCTTGGGAACCTCTGTCCAGCCTTCTTTACCTAAATTCCCTCGGCCTGCAGGCCAGAGGTTCTCAACATGTGGTCCATGGACCCATTTCAGGGTCTGCAACACCCTGATGCTATTTGTCCAATTGCGTGCACATGTGTGTTTTTCTGGGGCATGGTTCCTACGTCCCCTTGAGATTTCCTAGAGTGATCGGTGGCCCAGAAAAGGTTAAGAACCATTGCTAGAACCCACTCAACTGGGCTTGAGTAAAAAAAAATAAATAAATAATGGTAACACAGCCAGGCCTTGAAGAATGTTGTCCTGGAAAGCCAGGGGCTGCGATTACTCCTTGTGGCACTCCAGAGCCACAATCTTTGCTCTCTGTCCCATTTTGTGTCTGTACTTCATCTCTGTGCCACCTCAGCTGGGGCCAGGGTGGGCGAGCGCAGACGTTACCCAGAAGGGTCTGAGTTTGGATAGGATGGGGACAGCTCTCAGGGAGGCAGGTGTAGCCTGGGTAAGCACCCAGAAAAGTGTCTGCTGCAGCCACACGTGGCAGGAACACTAAAGGAAGAGTCCTGAAAGCCTGGGATTTGAACAGATTGTCTTCCCCTGTGGCCCTCTGAGCTGGAGTTTACCCAGTAGATTCCCAGGCCTCTTCTCAGCTCATTCCACATTTTTAAAGATTCAAATGAGGGCCCGGAAGCTCAGGGGGACCGTTCCAGGGCTCACACCCGGAACACTCAAGCTCTTCCCTTGTGCCCGCCCCTCCCCCAGCACCAGGCGCTCATTTGCATATTGTTCCCGCCCCTCCTCCAGCACCAGGGGCTCATTTGCATACGGCTTCCGGCAGCTCTTTTTCCTCTTTGTTCCACCTCACTAGTTTCTTACCACACAGTCCACATTCCAGTCTCGCTTTCCCTCCTCACCTCCTGAGTTTTCAACTGAAAATGAAACTCACACAACTCACTCTCCCGACACCCTCATTTGTAAGAGACAAGAGACCTCCAAGTATGATTTCAGAAACCAAGGCTTATGTGGGTGATTTCTCAACTTGAGCCTCTCAGAAAGAGTCATGCTTGTGGCTTAGGCCTCTGTGGGTCAGGATAGATGGGCGGCAGTCACTTGGGTTCTTTGGTGAGTTCTTTTAGGTGGCTTGGTATATCACTCTGCCCGAATTCTACCATTTGTTGAGAAGATTGGTTCTTTGAGATTTATGCCAGATCTGATTCTATATGTGTTCAGGAGTTTTCCGAATCTCAGGTATATGGTGGTTTGATAGATTTTATGATCCCTGTGAGGCAGCCCAGGACGTTATGGGTTCACATAACTGTAGGAAAGAGGTCCCGTTGGTCCTCAGAGACAACCAGAATTCAGGTCTGATTGTCATCACACCATCTCCATCCCTGTCTCTCTTTCTTGGTCTCCTTGCTTAAATCAGCTTTCTCCAGAGGCTGGAAGCATGGCTTTCAGCAGTTTGTTTGTCTCCTATCTTTTCTGCCAGAGACAGATTGACTCTCCCCACTTCCACACAATAAATCTTAAGGATGCATCAGTTAGGATAGGCTAAGATATGCTGCAAAAACAGACAACCTCCACAGTCTCAGTGCATCAGGGAGGTTATTTCTCAACTCCTGTTGGATTTCCTTCCAGGCAAGTAGCAGAGAGGGACCAGTAAGGCTGCTGTCACAACCCAGCCTGACTGGGGCTGCTCAGATGGAGATAGCATAAGATGCTATGGGAAGAAAGGGACAGACAGCACCTAACCTAGCCTTGGAGGGTGAGAAGAGAGCAACGAGCGTGCTTTCTTGCGGGAGCTGATGCTTTAGCATCCAACAGAAATTAGCAAGGTGGGTGGCAGGAGGGAGGGTTCTGATTTAGGTAGAGGAAGAGGCATGTGTAAAGGATTGCATGCAAGACGGACGCAGAACATCGTAGAGTGAGCACACAATTCACTAAAGCTATCCCAGGTCCTCTGTTGATGAGATGTGTGATATAGAACAAGCCTCGGTGTTCTCTTCTGTGAATAGGGGCAGTAATAGTACTTGTCTCCTAAGGTTGTTATGAGGATTAAATGATGTTATCTGAAAAAATTTTTAAAGTTGCTTAGTACCACAAACATCACAAAATTCAGTATAGCTAATATTTTTTATTAACTGTTTGATATCCTCTAATTATTTTTCTACATTGTTTGGCTGGATAATCTTTAATCACCTCGCTATGGTCTAAATGTTGGTGTCCCCGCAAAATTTATATGTTGGAACCAAATTCCCAATGAGATGGTGTTAAGAGGTGGGGCCTTTGGGAAGTGATTAAGTCAGGAGGCTCCACTCTTATGATGGGATTACTGATCCTGTAAAAGATGCTGCGTGGAGTACTTTTGCCCCTTCCAGTATGTGGGGATGCAGCAAGAAGTTGCCATCTGTGAACCAAGAAGCGAGCTCTCACCAGACACTAAATCTGCTGGCACCTTGATCTTGAACTTCCCAGCCTCCAAAGCTATGAGCAGTACATTTCTCTTGTTTATAAATTACTCAGTCTAAGGTATTTTGTTGTAGTAGCCCAAATGGACTAAGACACATCTCTTCATATTAACAATGATTTTCTTATATTTTCTATAGAGAGAATAAAAAGATAATCAGTCTCTCTTCTAGTGTGGTTGATCAAAATTTGTTTTTTATATGTATAGTTTGGAATTACTTCAAACCCATAACAAATGTCATATATAAGCAATACAAGTTATTTAGGATTATTGTCAAATTTGAGGAAATACCGAATGAACTGTGAGCTTTCAGGGCACTTGAAGTTTTCTTGCACAGTTTGAGTGATATTAAAGACTCATTGAGGGCTGAGTGGTGGCCCACACCTGTAATATTAGCACCTTGGGAGGCCCAGGCCAAAAGGATCCCTTGAGAGAGTTCGAGACCAGCCTCAGCAAGAGCAAGACCCCGTCTCTACTGAAAATAGAAAAAATTAGCCAGGCCTGGTGGCACAGGCCTGCAGTCCCAGCTACTGGGGAGGCTGAGGCAGGAGGATCACTTGAGCCCAGGAGTTTGAGGTTGCTGTGAGATAGGCTGACGCCACGGCACTCTAGCCTGGGCAACAGAGCCAGCTGGGTGTGGTGGCACACAGCTGTAATCCCAGCTAGTTGGGAGGCTATGGAGGGAGGATCACTTGAGCTCAGGAGTTCAAGACCAGCCTGGGCAACATAGTAAGATCCCATCTCAAAAAAAAAAGATTCACTGAGTTGATGACACTGGTAACCAGTATGTCCTCAATGTCTTCACTATAGTATGTATCAAGTATTTGATATTATCCTCACAGTTGTATTTCTTGACAAATCAGTAAGAAATTTAAATCTATTCCCAATGTGTACCTGTAATTCACTTTTCATCATTAATTAGATATCAAACAATTCAAAAGCCTAATTATGATTGCTATTTGAAATGTGTCTCTTATTCTCAATGAAATATGTTTTGGTATTATCGGAAATTGATTTTGTTATGTTTCTCATTGGCAGAATAATTTCTGTTGCTGCCCAACTGGGTTATGTTATGGACCGGAGAGTGAGAAAAGACCACCAAGTCCAAACTGAAGTGAATAAGTGAGTCTTTATTAGCTGGCCAGCGACCACCTCTACCCCAGCAGAGTCCAGAGACAGGGAATGGCCCCAAGCCTGAAATGCAGTGGGGTTTTATACCATTTACCATGTAGGAGTACGTGACATAGTGCACACAGCTCAGAACAAATGTTGCAATAATTTCCATTACCCTGGAGGTCTGGGACCTGCCTCAGACCACCTGGTTCAATTATAATCCTTAAGCAAGCAAGTTTACAGAAGCAGATAGCATCACTTAAACTAAGGTGCATTCTATTATGAGTTAAGCAAGCCTAGTAAAATTTAACTATATATAGCTGGGGGATTTAAACAATCAGTTACCAGCTAATGACTTTGTTGTTTCCATTCTTGAGATATGTGTTGTTAGCTCATATGTCACTTGGTGACAGGTTATGCTGCGGCTGATTTAGCTCCATGATGGCTGCCTTACAAAATGGCTACACTGTGGCTCACAGAGAATTGAGCAGGCCACACTTCAGGTTATACTGCCCGCTGCACAGAGAAGAGCCAATACACTGAGGCAGTCAGGGTTGCAATGGAGAAAGGGTTTAATTCTGCAGAGCACAAAGTGGGGTGATGGGAGGAATTTCTCAAATCCCTGAGAATCTTGGAGACGAGGTTTTTAAAGATAGTTTGGCATGCAAAGGATTAGGCAATTGGGTCTGCTAATTGGTTAGGTTTGGGGCAAAATTATAGGGGTGTAGAAATCATCTTCTTGTGTTGAGTCAGTTCCTGGGTTGAGGTCACAATTCATTCCAGTTGAGTCAGTTTCTTTGTATGGGCTGCTGGTCTGGGTGGGTCAGCCAGTCCCCTCAGAATGCGGGGCCTGGAAGGTATCTCAGAAACTACCTTTAGGTTTCCAAAAGGTGATTTTATCTAAGGAGAAAGTTAAGAGTCTTTATGACCACCAGCTATGTGACCCCAGAGTAGCAATTATAGAGAAGCAAACAGGGGGACAGTGGCTGGTTATTATCATGATTTTTAGCTAGGCCTGTGCCTTCACAGAATTTTAGGCCCTTACCCCATTTCTCGCCTTGTACCCCTTTGTTAACTGGTAAAGAGTAGTTTCATTTCCTTTGATTTTATTCCTCATGTTTACTTCTTTTTGTTTCACATACCATTTTTTTTAATTATATACATTTTCTCTAGAAGATTTCATAAATATAAAGATTTAGAAAAAGGTACCCTTCATATATATCCGCATCAGGAGACTACAAATTTCTCACTTGTTTTACTGAAAAGTCCCCAAAGTATCTTTCTAAATTGTGGTTAAAATGGAGTATTCCCAACGCAACCTCCCTTTAGCAAGACCTCAAAGTGCCCTGGGCCAGGACAATGCCACCTGATGGAAGGGAAATTTGAGAAAGGAAAGATAGAGTGATCTTAATAGATGGCCATTAAAATATCTTAATTTTTCAAATTTTACACAGATATATGATCATGTGAACCCTTTGCAAGGATCTCTCCCAGGGCCTTAAAAGGTCCCACAGGCTTAATCTTCACTGAGTTCCGGACAAGAGGGCCTCTGTCACCTCCTCTAGGGAAGTCCTCCCTGAATCCTCTCAGCAAATCCATTGTTTCCCTCCTTCACTGCACTGATCACAGTCTGTGGTGTCTGTGGATTTACTCCACTGTGTCCTGCCAGCTCCCTGGAAGAAGAGGCCCTTGCTTCCCCTTAGCCTAACACTGGCAAGTGTAGCTACTGAGGTGCTGTACTGTGGCCTAAGAACTCACTGAAATTCATTTGTACATTAATATTTACAAAGCCCTTTTGTAGTTACTAGCTACTGTTAACAAAAATTAATCAGACTAGATTTTTGCCCTCAAGCACCTTTCAGGGGTCACAAGGTATACATAAAAAGTATACTTAAAAAATAGCTTATCAGCAACTGTTTTCTGTTATATATCTAATGTGGCTTTAGATCCTCCAAATCTCATGTTGCAATTTAACCCCTGGTGTTGAACATAGGGAGGGGGAAGCATGTGGGGCCTGGTGGAAGGTGTTTGGGTCACAGGGGTGGATCCCTCGTAAATGGCTTTGTGCCCTCCCCCAGTAATGAGTGAGTTCTCACTTTTATTAGTTCATTGATAGCTGGGTCTTTAAAAGAGTGTGGCAGCACCTCCTCCCTTTCTTGCCCTGTGACACACCTGCTCCCCCTTCACCTTCCACCTTGATTGGAAGCTCCCTGCAGCCCCCACCAGACACAGACGCTGGCACCACGCTCCCTGAGTCTTCTAAACCATGAGCGTAATAAACCTCTTTTCTTCATAAATTACCCAGCCTCAGGCATTTCTTTATAGCAGTGCAAAACGAACTAATACAATGTCTAACCTGAGTTGCTTTTAAAAACTATTTTGAGGTAATTGTAGAGTCATATGAAGTTGCAAGAAATAAAGCATCTTGCATGATTACAATATCGCAATCAGGAAATTGATACGCGCCACTGAATTTATACAGATTTCACGTTTTACACACTCTTCTGTGTGTACTTAGGTCTTAGCAATTTTATCACATAAGTACATGTTGCTTTTTAAAGTAACTTAAGCATGCTTTTTAAAAAATACAATACTACAAGGAAATAAGAGTTGATTTGAAATACAACTGATGCTTATAATCTTGCATTTAAAATTTGGATTTTATTTTGAAGGCGGGAAAGAGCCACTACGACGCTTAGATGTACATTTTCTGAAAGCTCAGTGTCAACAAGGCCGAGGATGGACTCACTGGTAGAGGCTACTCCTCTGGTGGCTGCTGTTCACCTCCCAGTGTCGCAGACTCTCAGGGCAGCTCCAGGCGGAGACACCCCCGCCCCAGGCCCCGCCCCGCCGCGCAGGCCCCGCCCACCGGGCCACCGCGCCTGCGCCTGCGGACCCCACCCCCCAGCCCCGTCGCTCCTGGCTGGGCCCCGGCCCACTAGAAATTTGGTGGGTTCCGAGGGGTTGAGAAAGCCCCGTCGTCCGAGCTCCCCTTCCCTCCCGCAGCAGCCACCCCGCGGGGGTCAACCGCAGGGGCTGCCCTCCCGCGCGCCGTCTGGTGGGCTGTGCCGCGTCGGAGCCGCTCCGGCCACCTGCAACGCCTGAACTCGGCTCGCCCAGGGCCAGAGGGCCCGAGGATCTCCGGCTCTTCCCAGACCGCAGGCGCCGAGGCGGGGCCACGCAAGGAGGGCGGGGCTACCCGAGGAGGGCGGGGCCTGTAGGCGGGGGCGGGGCCTGGGGAGGAGCCTATCGGCCCCTGGACGCTGAACACAAGGCTTTGTAGACCCTTCCCTGAGCCCAGGGCCCTCAGAATCCAGTGGTGAACAAATGGCTGACAGCCCAGGAGGGGAGAGAGACAATAAACACACCCCCCCAAACATACGATCATGCAGTTACGAGCTGTGGGAAGTGTTATGAAAGGAGAATGCAGGGGACTGTGTGAGTCTCCTGGGGTGCGGGGTAGATTTCCCTCGGGAAGCTCCTGAGTGGGATCTGGACCCGCTCACGCATCCTGGTCCTGCTCACGCGGAGGGGTCCTGAACAAGGTGGGTGGGCAGACTGGCCACGGACCTTGAGTAAACTCGCACTTCCGAAGAGTGACCCGGAAAGGTGGACCTTAGCAGCTTCTTAGAATATGTATTTCTGTTTGTTTATACTGCTCCATGCTGTGCCCTCTCCTCGGAGGGATTTTTCAGACCTCGTCCAGAACCTAACTGGATTGGAATCCTGTCTGTGTGACCCCGCAGTGCACTGTGTTTCATTACAAAGTACACGTTGCACAGTATTGTCATTTCTTGTGGGTCTTTCTCAGCAGCTCGAGGCCCCTTGAATCACGGTTGCGTTTTAGTCCTTTCTCTTTTTTTTCTTTTTTTTTTATTTCAGCATATTATGGGGGTATATATATTATGGTTACGTACATTGCCCATGTCCCCCCTTGAGGCAGAGCCTCAAGCATGACCATCCCCCAAACATTACACATCTCACTCATTATGTTTGTATATGCCCAGCCCCTCCTCCCCCTTCCCACCCGCCGACACCCGATAAATGTTATTCCTATATGTCCACTTAGGTGTTGATCCATTAATACCAATTTGCTGGTGAGTACATGTGGTGCTTGTTTTTCCATTCTTGACATACTTCACTTAGTAGAATGGGTTCCAGCTGTATCCAGGAATATACAAGAGGTGCTATATAACCATTGTTTCATAAAGCCGAATAGTACTCCATGGTATACATATACCACACTTTGTTGATCCTCTCATGTATTGATGGGCACCTGGGATGTTTCCACAACTTTGCAATTGTGAACTGTGCTGCTATAAACATTCGAGTGCAGGTGTCTTTTTCATAGAGTGACTTTTGTTCTTTTGGGTAGATGCCCAGTAATGGGATTGCTGGATCAAATGGCAGATCCACTTGTATCGCTTTAAGGTATCTCCATATTGCTTTCCACAGAGGCTGAACTAGTTTTCAGTCCCACCAGCAGTGTAGGAGTGTTCCTATTTCTCTGCATCCACGCCAACATTTATTGTTTGGGGACTTTTTGATAAAGGCCATTCTTACTGGAGATAAGTGATATCTCATTGCAGTTTTGATTTGCATTTCCCTGATGATTAGAGATGTTGAGCATTTTTTCATGTGTTTGTTGGCCATTATTTTATTTTCTTTTGAAAAATTTCTGTTCATGTCCTTTGCCCACTTTTTGACAGGGTTGTT
>VBSM01003169.1:24212140-24222627 GCA_008086735.1 Cheirogaleus medius | reverse complement strand
GTTTAGTCTCTGAGCCAGTAGGTGGTGTTTGTGGATGAGATTCGACCACACCCTCTACGATGAGTCAGTAGATGCGCTCACTGGCGGCAGCTGTCTCTGGACTGGTGTCCGCAGGTCTCTCCAACTGCTGGGGAGCCCGCCAGCAGTCCGAGATGCAAGGGAGGGGAAGTTAACCGCTCCACCTACCCTTGCCGCTGGTCTCCAAGCTCCATTTCAGTCCTTTCTCTGGTAGCGGCCCCGTCATCTTTGTCAATATCATCAGGTCACAGCTGACACCTGGGAGTGCTTTTAGTGTACTCGTGTGCTCCACGCTGGTGTGAGCTCTTCATGTGTATTCATTCAATTTCATCATACTCTGGCTCGTTGTAGGTACTTTATAAAAACGTGTTGAGAACAGGAGAGCAGAAGGAGAAAAATCACTGATTTTTTTCCCTAGTAGCTCTTAGCTACACAGAGGAGGTATCTTTGAGGTGGATTTGAAAGCCGAGTTCACCAAGCAGAGAAGTAGGGATTCATCATTCCAGGGTAGCTGGGGCAGGTATAAAAGGCACATCAGGCTGGGCATTGGCTCATGCCTGTAGTCCCAGCACTTTGGGAGGCAGAGGCTGGAGGTTCACTTGAGGCCAGGAGTTTGAGGTTACAGTCACCTATAATTGTGCCACTGCACTCTAGCCTGAGTGACTGAGTGAGATCTTGTCTCTAAAAAGAAAAAAACCCATATCAGGTGTTCTAGGAATGGCAATTAGGAAAGTGTGTCTGGGATATTGGGTACCGGGATGAGGACAAGGATGACAGAGTAAGGATTGGAACAACACTTACTTATAACTTCAGTCATGCTTGTTAAGAAGGCAGCTTGTGTGTGTTTGTTTTTAACCTACTGTATGCATGAGACATCTAAAGCAGTGATCTCTAAAGAAGAGGGTGGGCACATGCCCCCCAGGGGTGTGCTGAATGATCTTCGGGAGGGGTGGGAAGTATTGGAATTTCTAGTTTAAGTTTTTATCTCATTTCTCAAAAACATTTCTGTTTTGGTATGAAGTTTAGAACAGCACTGTCCCATAGAACTTTTTGTGATGATGGAAATGTAGCTAGTGCAACTGAGGAACTGAATTTTCAAATTTTATTCAATTTAAATTAATTTAAATTTAAATAGCCACATCTGGCTAGTCACTACTATATTGGATGGCACAGGTTTAGACTGTCTATTTATACTGTAGTTTATGTATGTAAATTAATAAATGAAAAAACATCTACATGCAGCTCAGTTTGTTACTGATGGCATATGCAGTCAATAACGTTTGCAGGCCGGGCACAGTGGCCTGTAATCCTAGCACTTTGGGAGGCCAAGGCAATGTGGGAGGATCACTTGAGACCAGGAGTTCAAGACCAGCCTGGGCAACATAGTAAGACCCTGTCTCTATACAACATAAAAAAATTAGCTAGGTATGGGGGTCCACACCTGTAGTCCCAGCTACTGGGGAGGCTGAGTTGGGAGGACGACTGAGCCCAGGAGTTCGAGGCTGCAGTAAGCTAAGATCACACTACTGCACTCTAGCCTTGGTAACAGAGTAAGACCCTGTGTCTAAAAAAAAGAAAAAAAAATTGTTTGAAGACTACTGTCCAGAGAACAAAGTTAAAACACAGAGCTGGAACAAAGGTACTGACAAGTTTCAGAGTTGGAGTGATCATGGAGGATTAGTTAGGGACACCATATAATTTAAAATTCTCGGGATTGGAAGGGATCTTATAAGTCTTCTTTTAGGTGCTTGGTTTTCTTGAGGAAAATGGGCTTGGATGGATTGGACTGAAACCCACATCTTAAATGTTACCTCGCAGACAGACCTTCCCATCCCAGCCTTTCTAAGTGCATTTCTTTCTCACTGAATGGCACTTTTCCAGTTTGCGATAACATCGTTGTTAATTTGTTTATCTTCCTATTGTGTCTTCGCCCAACAACCAGACCATAAGATCCGCAGAGACTTGTGTCATGTCTGTTGTGTTTGGCACTAAAGGCATAAAATAGGTGCTCAGAATGTATTTGCTCAGTAAGTGGGGGAGGGGAGGAGGAGAATGGGGCTCCTAGTGGGGACAATGCAAGATCAGAGTAAAGCAGATGTTGGGAGATGGGGAAAGGGCTTGATAGTGCCCCTTGAATACCTCTCTGAGCCGTTGGTGCCACACATGCAGCCCAGTCACCCACACCTGTGGCCAGCGTTGGATGGTGGTGGGAGAGCCAGTGGGTTTCGGAGTCAGGTGGACCTGGGTTTGAATTCCAGTCCTACCAATTTCTGTGGTGTGACCTTGTGTAATTTACTTCTCTGACTACTTGGTCTCTCAGCTGTAAAATGAGAACGATGATGATAATATCATCTCATAAAGTTGTTAATTGGGCTGGGCGTGGTGGCACGCGCCTGTAGTCCCAGCTACTAAGGAGGCTGGGGTGGCAGGATCGCTTAAGCCCAGGGGTTACAGCCTAGGCAACAGAGTGAGACCCTGTCTCTGTAAAAATAAACAAAGAAATGAATGGATAGATAGATAGATACAGTTGTTAATTGGATTAAAGAATATAAGGTACATAAATATGTTTTTATATATGAAGCACTAGTATTTACATGCGAGGGCTGTCCGGAAAGTATCCAGCCATTATTACTGTAACGAGAACAGTTACATGGGTGGGCACTTTCCAGACAGCTCTTGTATACTGTATATCTAATATAGCTTTTATTTGATGTTTCTTGAATGAATGAATGATTCGAATGTCGTGCTGGATGGAGACACAGGATGGGAAAGTGGCCATGGAGAAAAAGGACTAATATTCTTAGGTGAAACAAATTTTTAAAGCCCTCAATGTAACTAGTCACATAGAAATTTAATCCACTAAATGCTCCCTTAGCAGAAAATATAGGGCCACTTCCTGGAAAGCAGTCTGGCTGGATGTAACAAAAGCATGTTTATTCCTTGATATCCAGTCATTCCACTTCTAGGAATCTACACTGAGCAAGTAATCAGAGACACAAGGGTTTATTTACAGAGCTGTTCATTGATGCCATTATAGTAAGGCCCAGGTAATAAAAAGCCGAAACAGTAAGCAGACTCGTTGTCCCGCGGTGGGGGAACGCTTACATTATGTCAGTACAGCCGTGTACGGCCTGCAATACTGTGCGGCTTGTTAAAAACCAAATGTTTCAGAATATATAGTCATCTAGGAAAATTCACGTTATAATGATGAATAGTGAAACATGTATAAAACTCATGCGATAGAATCACAATTGTAAAATATGTAAATGTGAAGGGCAAAAATACAGTAGAGAGAAACAGCAGACTATTAACCGCGATTGTTTGCGGTCTGCAGGTCGCTGGCACAGGGGTCTGCCCGCTGACGGTCCCATCGCTGGTCTCGGCTCCCTGGTGAGGTTGGGCCTCCGGGGCCGCCCACCTCCACGATCCCCCACTCGGCACTTGGATGCACTTTTGAGGCCGGAAGGGTCTTTTGGCAAAGCTCAGTGTGACCCTTCTGCCCCATGAGCGGGTTCCAGAGGAGGGCTGTCGGCAAGGACGACAGCTGAGGGAAGGGCATTGTCTCTGGGAGCGGGAGAATCTAGATTTAAACTCCTGCGTGGCCACACAGTAGCTCTGTGACTCCGGGCAAGTTCCTCTACCCCTCTTCACCGTGGTTTCCTCATCTGTGAAGTGAGGGGAGTGAACCTAGATGGTCTCGAAGGTGCTTGTGGCCCTCAACGTTCTGCGATCTGCTTTCATTTAACAAGTATTTGTTAAGCACTTTCTATCTGCCAGACGCTGGGAATGCGATCCGAAACAAGGCAGAGGCCTGTCTTCTTTCTAGCAAACTGTAAACCGTAGCGTTTGAGCAATATTTTTTGACTCACTACTCCGTAAAATGTTTTTAAGCATCCTTGCCTTCCCTTCAGCTCTTTTCTCCCTCTACTTATCAAACTTTCATTTTATATTATTAAGATTGATAACACTTAAATTCTGTTTGGCAATTATACTTAAGCCTTCTGTACTTTGTCTGTTGGTTGATTCTAAAACTTAAAAATCAATAACTCTTCTTCATCACGGAGTCAAATTATGGCCTTTGATTACATTTCCTTTTATAATATTGCTTTTTATTTCCTGAAATTTCTAATTATCTTTCTTCTCTCTCTCTTTTTTTTTCCCCCTTACACAACTTGCTTATCTCATATTTTCAATTTAAAAAGAAAACTCTTCCCCATGACTGGTGAGGTTCAGTAAGGGAGCAGAGCCACCAGGCGTGTTGATGGCAGAGATTTATTTTCGGAGCTACAGCCATGCCTTGGTGTCTGTGGGGGTGGGTTCCAGGGCCTGCTGCAGATACCGAAATCCACAGGTGCCCCAGTCCCTTATATAAAATGGTATAGTATTTGCACACCCTCCTGTATACTTAAAATCATCTCTAGATCACTTATAATACCTAGTACAGCATCAATGCCGTGTAAACAGTTGTCATTCTGTACTGTTTAGGGAATAATGACAAGTTGAAAAAAGTCTGTACATCAGACGCAATTTTTTAATATTTTCAACACGCGGTTGGTTGCGTCTGCGGATACAGAGCCCACAGGTGTGGACGGATGACTGGACACCCCGGGGGAGGAGCTGGGGAAAGGGAGATCCCCAAGAGGGAGTGGGAGGGTCGGAGAAGGAGCTGCTAACCGGGGCAGGGAAGCGGGCGGCAGCGGAGTGGGAGCGCGGGGAGCCTCTGAGTGGCCACAGCCTTTCTGGGTCTGGAGCTCAGTGTCTGGGGCGAGGCCGGAGGATGAAGAGCTGGACGCGGAGTGGTGGTGAGTGATGTGAGTTGGAACCCAGTGGGCACCTCTGCATCTAGCCATTGTCTCGTCTGGCCACGAAGGCCCTCTGGAAACAGTGGCCGCCTCCCAGCTCCACCTGCCGACTTTCACCCACTTCCTCTTTTGGCAGCTGTCATGCAGAATCCCACAGGGAAAGGGATTCTGGAATGTTCCCAGCTCTTAACCAAGCCAACACAGCCCAGTTCACCCCACAGGTACTCCTCAAATTTCTCTTTGTCCTGAAACTCAAGAGCTTTCCTCCTAGAGATTCCCTCCCTCCCTCTGCTCCAACACAGCCAGATTTCTTTCTAG
Source organism: Cheirogaleus medius (assembly GCA_008086735.1). NCBI lineage: Eukaryota > Metazoa > Chordata > Mammalia > Primates > Cheirogaleidae > Cheirogaleus > Cheirogaleus medius. The sequence goes on along the minus strand of VBSM01003169.1, from coordinate 24,217,489 downwards.
GCCTCTTGTAAAGTAGTGCCTGGACTCCCTCCACGCCTGGGGCGCAGCTGCTCTTTCCCAGGTATGTCTCGCGACAGCCTTCAGATTCCATGAGCCCTGGACCTGCAGTTTAGGATCGTAGCGTTCCTTCTTCACCCAAGTATCCTCACTCGGAAGCTCCACTACTTAAAGCAACTTGCTCGTAAGTCTATTACTTGTAAATCAAAATAACTTAAGCTTTACAGATCATTATCTTGAATTTTGTGAGTTCGTGTAACATACTTTCTGGGGGCTACCAGGAACACTTCGGTGGATTGTTGGGACTAGGGTCCTGCCCTGTCAAATGGGAGCAAGAGTCAGTGACAGGTGGGCTGTAGTGTGCAAATGGAGCAAGGTTATTGATTTTTCTCCAGGTGAGTGGAAGCTTGGGTGGTAACATGTAAGGGAATAAAAAAGAATGTAGAGTCAGAAAACCTGGGAATCTAATCTAGTTTAAACTGATTGAGTGACTTTGGGCAAATTAATTGAAGTCTCTGGAAAATGGGGATAATGCTAAATTCTACCCCATAATGCTGTCGGGAGTATTTGATCAGATGGCAGAGGTGAAAACAGGTGTAAAGAGCAATATAGGTTTGCTGCTTGTTGTTGTAATCACAACAGTGTGGTCCAGGCTCGTGTCATTCTTGCTAATATGTGGTGACTAGTCATTTTATAACCTGTGTTTCTCAGGGCACACCGGGTTTAAATGCAGTCTTGATGACAGTTTTGGAACACTATATCTCTACGTTTGTCCCTACCCCTGTGGGAGAACACCTCCCCCCGTTTGTCTCAAATCCCTCTGACTCATGCAGTCTCTGAGACGTAGGCCCTTGCTACTCCAAGTGCGGTCTGCAGGCCAGCATCACTGCCTTTACCTGGGACTTTGTTAGAAATGCAGAGTCTCAGGCCCACCCAGCCCCACTGAGTCGGAATCCACATTTTAGCAGATCCAGGGGATTTGCATGTCCAGTAAAGTTTGAGAAGCACTGGTTTGGGTTACCCTGTGGAGTCTGCCATCTTCCCCTGGCCTACTCCAGCTCATTGCAGTGAAGTTATGTCATTATTAACAATAATAACACATACTATTTATTGATTGCTTATTCTGTGCCTGGTATTATGCTAAGCACTTCATATGCAATGTCTCATTTCTTGTTCATAAGAATCTTCTATTGAATGGGTATTATAATTATCCTCATATGATAGATGAAAACACAGGTTCAGGGAGTTAAAATCAATTGTCCACAACCACGCTACAAGTAATTGATGCATCAGAGATTCAGATCCAAGCTCATATGACTTCAGAATCTGTATCTGTAAAAGATTGAGGCATAACATACATATTGGCAAGCGCACATCTCATGATGTGTGGCTGCCCCTCAAGTCCTCTCCACGCGCCCTTCCAGACCGTAACCTTCCACCTACCCTCCCTTCTACCGCTATAGATCAATTGTCTGCTTTGTACTTTATAGAAATGGAATCATACAGTATTTTTTCCTTTTTTTTAGAAGCAGGGCCTCACTTTGTCGCCCAGGCTGGAGTGCGGTGGTACGGTCACTCACTGCAGCCTCAAACTCCTGGGCTCAAGCGATCCTCCTGCCTCAGCCTCCCGAGTACCACCATACCTGGCTGATTTTTTTTTTTTAATTTTTTGTGGAGATGGGATCTCGCTGTGTTGCCCAGGCTGTTCTCCAACTCCTCAGCTCAAGGGACCCTCCCGACCCAGCCTCCCAGAGTGCTGGGATTATAGGTGTGAGTGACTGTGCCCAGCCTCAGTCTGTTCCTGTTTGTGTTCAGCTTCTTTTATTTAGCATTATGCTTCTGAGATTCATGTGTGTTGTTGCACGTGATATGGATAGTTCTCATTGCTGTGTGAATAAACCACAATTTATTTACCTGATCTACCACTGATGGGCATTTGGATGGTTTTCTAATGTTGGGCTCTTATAAATATGTAAGCACTGAAGTACATGTCTTATGGAGAACATATGGATGGATTTCTTTGGGTATAGTCCTAGGAATAGGATTGCTGGGTCAGAGTATGTGTTTTCAGCTTTAGTAAATACTACAGTGGTTGTACCAATTTACACTTGTGTCAGCCATGGATGAGAGATCTGCTTGCTTCACTTTCTTGCCAACGTATCTCATTTTTTGGCACATTTATCTTTTTATTTTAGCCATTTCAGTGGGTATGGAGCCAGAGCCCATGTATTTCTTACACCTCTTTGGGGGATGCTATTGGTTTACTGGTCACTATTGGTTGGCTACTCACAATTTGTTTCCACCACTTTCTTTCCAATAGGATCCTATTTTCTCACCTTTCCACTCTCTGCCATGGGCTTCCAGGTGGTTCCATGAATAGGCTTTATCTAACTAAAGGGAATCCTCCTCCCCTGGATAATTAGTTCAGGAATAGTCAGGTGACCCATTCTGTCCAAAGAGTCTTCAGGAGGTCTTTGGGAAGTTTCCTTACCGAGAAGGTAGTAAGAGGGAGTCGCCGGGAAAGATTATCTTCTTAGATATTGTCATGTCTAGATATCATGCCTGGAACTTCTGCCACCTGGCTACTCGCTTTGGGGTGAAGCTCACCCTGGAGAGGACAATGTTGTAGCATCGTGGAGCTGCCGAATCAACCACCTCAGACTTGCGGTTTTTGTGAGCTAATATATTCTCTTCTTATTGAAGCCAGACTGGGAGGGGGTATCGCTTAGGTTCTCCGTCTCTAATTCCCTCCTCTTCTGTTCCTTGATCCTGACAGATACAGATCGCTTTAGACTTGGTGCTCACCAACATCTGGGGGATGCTCTGTGCCAACAAAGCTTGGCTACTTCCTCCTGGAGGCTCTCCCTGTGGGGGTCCCGTGAAGGCAGCTTCTCCCTCCATTCACGAGGCAGATCATCACCTCCTGCAGGCCGATGGGACAGGGAAGGAAGGGCGCAAGTCTCAGAGGCAGACACTCCTGGACAGGGACCCTGCCTCCTCTACTTGTCACTGTGTGGCCCTCCACAAGCCCGGGCCGCCCTGACCCTTAGCTTTCTTACATGTAAATTGGGGGCCAAGGATCCTAACTTGCCTCTCAGGGTCGGCGAGATTCAAATGAGACCCCAGAAGGGGAAGTTTTCAAGACAGTGAAGGGCCTGAGTTGATGGCAGGGCCAGCGCTGCCCTGGGATGCTCTCGCCTCGCAGAGCTGCTCAGTGCAGAGCTGGGACCTGACCTGGGTCTCCCGACGTCCGGGACAATGTTTGCTTTCCGTCACCTGACTCAGCCTCTCCCCATGTTTTTCTGCCTTTTTCTCCCCTAAATGCAAGGCCTAAGCAGGCCCTGAAGGATAACCGTGTCGGAGTTTCCTCAGCCGGACCATTCCCACCCCCAGCTTGGCGGAGCTCCCCGGAGCCCAGAGCAGGCTTGGCCAAGGCGTGTTGTAATGCCTTGGCCGGGACGGGTCTTTGTTGTCTCTCTCGGGGCCACACCCCCCCCTCGCCTGTGGCCACTTTTGCTCATTTCTCTTGGGAGCTGCCTAGCTGCAGAGAAAAGCCTTTGGAACCCTTCTCTTTTCAGCCTCCCTTTATTGAATTCCACCTCCATTTTTTTTCTTTCCAAATAGGAACATCATTTATCTTGGACTTTAAGTTGCAGGGGTCTTTAAGAGCTTTCTCTCTTCCCAGCTGCACTTGTTGACACACAGTCAATCTGTTTCTTGCCTTCACTCCCCTTCCCCCTCTGCCCCCCACGCAGGCCATAAAGTGTCCACAGCTGTGCCCTTTATTACCTTCCCTTTCTGTGCCCACAAGGGGGACGAGCTGAAATATAGCACAGCCATTACCGCGGACAAAAAGGGACAATTTTAAAACATTTCTGCTTTTCATCAGGGAGGCTGATGGCACAAAAAGAAAGTGCATCATTTTATTGTAAATGCTTTTTAAATATGGGTCACTTGGCCATAATCAGCCCCAAAGGATGGACAACTTTAAAGCAAAATCAGTCACGTAGATACCAGGTTTTTCCCTTTGCCTTTTAAATTATGCTAACTGACACCTAGAAAAACAGGGAGGGGGTAGCGCCTAGGTACTCCGTCTCTAATTCCCTCCTCTCCTGCCGTGAAGAGCGTGTGAGTTTGCCAGGCCCGGAATGGCGGCCCCCAGCCTGGTAGGCCCTTTACCGTTTTACTTCTGTTTCGGAAAGTGTTACGTCTAAAAGGTTTGCGGCCTGGTCTTTCAGGAGGAAACTTATTATGTTTGCTGAAGACTTCCAAAGGCGGGGTGCTGCCTGAAGGCGGCCTGGCGTGTGTGCGGGATGGCTGGGTCTCACGGGGACAGAGGGCGGAGGGTGTGGGTGGGCCGGCAAGGGGAATGGCTGCTATTCCCAAAGGGATACTCTGAGAGATTCTGAAGGTAAGTTATGATGGTCAAGGTTATGGCGAGAGATTAGAGGTAGCAGAAAGAAACACGCCATGTTCAGAGTAGATGGTCAAACAGGTCCCTTTGCCACTCACCCCAGTGTAGCCCAGACCCCCTTCTTTTGTAGTCTGAGCCAGGCTCGGCCTCTGGGGAAGGAAGTAGGACTTGAGAAGAAGATTTGGGCTGTAGGAATTAGGACCAAGTTTTTAATGCACCTGGAATGAAGGCTGGATCAGCCACTCCTGAGAACCGACTGTCTACGTGGTGTAAAGAACCCAGATGTGGAATCCAAAAGCTGGATGCGAGTCTTGACTTTACCGTGTACTACGGTAGCTCCGTTAACACGTGTCTTGGAGCCCCAGGGCCCCTGTCTGTGACATGAGGATCACAGTGGAGAAACTTCCACCGCGCAGCCTTGCTGTGAGCAGCAGGCGAGCTCCTGTGTGGGACGTGACTCCGCAGGCATTCAGTGGTCTTTGCAGTGTTTGCCGAAACGGATTCTGAACCGGGAAGTGGAGCCCCAGGATATGCTGTCTGGGCTACATGGATGGCTGGGCAGTTTTCTAAGACAATCGGGTTCAAAACTAAAAATGACACAGGATTGAGGGATGCTCAGAAAGTCTCCCTAGATGGAGACGCACAAAGAAGAGGCATAGTGGATCTGGCTGCTGAGCCCTGTGCAGCCCCCTTTGGTGGGTAGGGAGCGTGGCTTACCATCCGCCTGTTTCTGATCCCAGAGCTGCTGCTGACTATTGGTAGTTCTGTGACCTGAGCTTCTCAACCTCCAGTTCCCAACAGTAAACCAGGAATAAAAACAGTGGGATGCCATAAGGTGGTTGTGAGGACTAAACTAAGATTAATCATACAAAGCTCTTGTGCATCATCTGTCATAGAGTAAGTACTTATTATTTATATATATATATATATATATTTTT
>VBSM01003169.1:24187940-24208488 GCA_008086735.1 Cheirogaleus medius | reverse complement strand
CCCCCCCCCCCCCCGGCCAGTGTTAGCCACACCAGCATCCTGTAACACTTAGTACAGACTTGGGCTACGGATTTCTCACACCGCAGGCACTGCGGGGGTACGAATGCTCATTGATGTTGTATCCCCAAGCACCTTGACCAGTACCTGGCACATTTTAATTGATGCCCAATACACTGATGTTGGCTGGTGTGCTTGTCTCTTTGAGACTAGCTCCTGAATGGGATTCTATGCATAGTAGAGATATGGAAATGAAGTGAGAAAAATGAGTTATTTTCCCAGTTCTTTTTTCTGCTTTGGTCTCTTCTGACATTCTTTTATTCCAAATAAGACTTTATTGTATTTTTCTGATTGCAAAAGCAATACATACACACTATTTACATAGATTCTAGCATCAGACAGGCTCGAGTTCAAATTTTGCTACGTACAGCAAATAAAAAAGGCTGTGTGCCTTGCATACAACATCTTTGTCTCAGTTTTCTTATCTGAAAAGTGGAAGCTATTATACTATTTCTCATAGGGTTATGAAGATTAAATTAGAATGTGCATGTAAAGTGCTTAGCACAATGATTGTTCAGTAAATACTGGCGGCCATTAAGTCCAGTGCAGAAAAGATAGAGGCCTATGAAACTGGCTTAGGCTCTTCTGTGTGTTGCATTAAAAGAAAACACAAACCTGACTCCAGAAGCCTTAGAGAGCTTTTCTCTAGAACAGCTTTTCTCAGTCAGGGTTCATCTGAACCACGAACTCAGAAAAGTGACTGGAGTGACTATTTTCTGTTCTCATGAGGATGCTGTATGACGAACACTGTTCTAGATGCATAGGAATGAGTTACTTGTCTAAATGCATGGCACAGGGTCTGGAGGCTTTATTACCTCGCAGCCCCTCCTCTGTAGGAAAGGCTGCTCTGATGTTCCTTGAAGACCTGGTGCAGGGGCTCAGCACAGTGCATCAAGTTATACCTCTTTAAGTCCTCTCTAGAACCCCCACCCTTCCTTGAATCTTCCTACAGTTGTTACAGATCTCTCCCTCCCTTACCCATGATTTGTTCCTAGAGCACTATTCATTTTTATTATTTTTTGGAGACAAGGTCTTGCTGTCACCCAGACTGGAGTACAGTGGTATGATCATAGCTCACTGCAGCCTCAAACTCCTGGTCTCAAGTGATCCTTCAGCCTCAGCCTCCCAAGTAGCTGAGACTACAGACACGCACCACCATGCCTAGCTAATTTTTTTTTTGGTAGAGATGGGGTCTTGCTGTGTTGCCTAGGCTGGTCTCAAAATCCTGGGCTCAAGTGATCTTCCTGCCTCAGCCTCCCAAAGTGCTAGGATTACAGGCGTGAGCAGCTATGCCCAGGCAGCCAGCACTGTTCATTTGTTCTCCATATTGTGCTCATCACATGCCCAATAGTTCTCACAGGTGTTGCCTTGCTCTTCCTGAGAGAGTAACACACCACTCCCCATCCTCGTGCAACCCCCTCTAGAACTGCAGTATCTCCAAGAAAATGAACACCAATAACTGGTCCATACACTAAGTGTGGTTGACAGTTGTTTTTTTTACATGCAGACTTTTCTAAGCCATCTGGCTTCCTCGCTACCTTCAAATGGCCCTCCCTGACAAAATACGGAGTTATCTGGGTACTTAATCTAGCTGTGTTACGATGTGTGCTGCTGAGGCTTCTGGAAGTCTGGTGCTGGAGGCAGAGCGAGTCTGCTCCTGGTGCCATTCCTAGTCCTAGTAGCTCTTCAGTGCCGACGGCACTCAAGCTGCCTTCCAGAAAGGAACAGGCGCCTTTCTCTTGGGGGGGCGGGTATAGGTCATGACTACTTCTGTTTGGAAGAATATTTGGTAGGCAAGGAGCAATGTTTGCCACAATTCATAGAATGGAATATCATATAGCCATTAATTTTTGAAGAATATTTATTGACATGGGAAAATGCTCACAATGTTAAAGAAGAAAGCAGGATACAAATCTGTAAATACAGCATGATCCCAATCTTGTAGTAAAATAAATTATATATGCATAGAAAAAATACAGGAAGGAAATACACTAAGACATTAACAGTGATTATCTCAGGATGGTGGGATTTTGGGTAAATTATTAATTTTATTCTGTATTTTCCAAACTTTCCACAATAAACATATATATTACTTTTATAATTGGGGGGAAAAAGGAAGTCAATACAGGTGACACCTAGTCCTAGGAGGTGGCAAGACTGATGTGGCACTGAGGGTGTGTTTAGAGTCACTTGTATTGCCTCAGCCTGTGTCCCCACTTACAAAGGAGGGATAATAACCCCTGCCCTGCCCGCCTCCCAGGACCACTGAGCAGCTGAAAGGGTCACAAATGTCTGGTGATTGTTCCTTTACAGTGGCAGCTCAAATGCCTTATTTTAAGGACACACTCTTCTGTACTCTGCTTCCACAGTCAGGGGGGTTGTGGGTAGAGGGGCCAGCCTGCAGGCTTGGTCTCTGTCCTACCCTAAAGGATTTCAGGTGTTCATCTGAAATCTAGTGCCAACTGAGCAAGTTTCCCACTCACACAAATCACTTCCCTGCTTAAAAAGGTCTTTAAACTGGTTCTGCTGATATAGTTATTGCTTAAAATGGCCTGAGGATGACCACCCTCCCCACCCCATTCTGTTCCCAGCATTGCAGAGTCCTAAGGAGGCACAGTGTGGGCCCAGGTGTGCAGAAGGGGAGGGGAAGGAGTGATGCTGGGAGTCGGCCACCAGAGTTGGACTCTTCCTTGCTGTGACTCGGGGTAACTTACATAGCTTTCTGGAGAGGATCTCCCACAAAAGATAGGATGAGGTTCCATGAGATAACATAAATAAAAAGCCCAGCACGTAGTAAGCACTCAACAGATGTTAGTTCTCTTCCTATGTAAAAGATGAGAGATGAGGTCACTCTCATCTTCTCCCTCCACAAATCTGCTCTTCAACAACAAAGCTTAGTGCTCAGTGCGGAGAAACATAAAATGAAACAGAACTCATTGAAAGTAGAAGAGCACAGCTACTTAAACAGGACTGTTCAAACACTTAACTCTGCATAAAGCTGGTAAGATGGGTATTTCATAAAACATGTCTTCATTTAGGTAAGCTGACAACTCATGCCAAAGCTATCTGATTGTAGAAATTATAAAAATACTTCAAAAATGCATTTGTAGAATGATATAACAAAAATACTTAAATTCTTTTTTCTAAACTTTTTTCACTTAAAGTTATGAATTGCCAAGTTTCATTTTATTTGTTGGTTAAAACACAGTCACCCACAACATCTCCTTCAACCAGTTTGGATGAAAATTCTGAAATGAATTGTATTCTTCCTAGCCTTTAAAAAAGTATTCTGGATTTATTCTTAAAGAAATGCAGGGTCATCATTATGAGAATTAGTCTATGGACCACACTGCTATACACACATTTTCTAGGTTAACTAGAGTATCCTTTGGTAAATAGATAGTCCCAGATTTGCTATGCCTTGAATAGTTTTTTTTTTTAATTCTTCCCATCTTGCTATATAGTTTTCAGTTGGCTTTTTTGCTGTTTTCAGTACGCTTGCCTTCAATCTAGCAGCATCCTTCTCTGCCATTGTTTTGTGAGCTTAAGAGCCAGATAACTAAACATGTTAGGAATGTATGCAAATTTTAGTACAGAGGCTGATAATGATGATATTCTTGACGATCTCTCCTATGAGTAAATCGCAAGAAACTTTGACATCTCTTCTGGCAGCTTAAAGGCATTTTAAAACTCCATTCCTGATTTGTTACTTTGCCAGAGAAGTAACTTCTGGATAAATGACATTTTCACTAATACTCCACATATTTTACCTACCCTAGAGAAGGCTATTATGATAAGTGATATTATGGATGTAAAAGCACTTTAAAAAAGCATAAACTGTGAAATAGTATTGTTTAGCCCATGTAACTATAAAGAAACACACACAGATGGCTAAATTTAATCAACCCCAATGTTTTATTTAATTTAAAGTTTTAAAAGGCAGTGGTTAAGCACATTACGTATATATGTATATATATGTATGCATATATACACACACATACATACATACATATAAAGGAAACCAACCCCTTTTTAACTTTAGCCACTGATCAACTAGGCCCGCTGTCTACTGCATGATTCAGTTTCTACTTCATAGGACCAATTCTAAAAGTAAAAATAACCAATCAGTTTAACAGTAACTATTTGTGTTTCTTTTCATTTTTTTTAAATAAATAAAGTTACTATTAAACTGATCACATATGGTAGAAAGGTAGAACACACACACACACCAGCGCACACACACAGTCCCCAATTTAAAACATGTGACATATGAATGACCTTTATGTACAATTGGGTGCTGCTGACTCCATGCCCAGCAGAGGCCACAAAAGAACTTCCACTACTCAGGGAGTCCCATTCTCTCTGCTGGGATGGAGGATGTGTGTGTTCCTGACACCCTGGGTTAAACCTCAGAATGCATGCTCCCCATACGCTGATACAGATGGTGGTTCAGTTCTACGGTACTAGTGTTCAGGTACATTAGGGAATAAATAGGCATTTGTAGCTGCCTGGGAACTAAACCATCATTTATAATTCTTTATAGGGAGAAATGTATTCTCAAGTTTTAGATAACTGACATAAAAACTTTAGAGTATAATCAGTTGGTAAGTCTGGGGCTGTGTGTGTGTTTCTATATATTTATACAAAATTGATACGAAGAGTGGGGCTTGGTTCATGGAGCAGCTGCTTGGCTTCCACTTAGTCCTGATCTAAGGAGAAACTTGCCTCAGCCTTTATTTGCCAGCTCACTCTGCTTCTCATGTGCCTCTGGCTGCTGGAGAGATTCAGAAGGGGCAGCTCACAAGTGAAGAAGGACATGGCTAAATCCTCTGCTAAGAATCTTGGCAAACAGAATTGCCAGATCCAACCAGGGCTGCTTTATAGAATAAAATCCTTCAGTTCCATCCTGATGAAATGGATTTTTTTTTCTGCTTCTAGCCCCTGTAACTCCATCTAACTGCAGCTCTGTATGAATGCCTCAATATCGCAAAAAAAAAACACAGGATCACCTCTTAAATATGCTGGATTCTCAATGAGTAAACCAGTTAATGTGTTTTCTAGCCAAAGCAAGGGCATAAATGTTTTAGAGAATAGATTCCCCTGGAGCTACAGAGAAAAGATGCTGATAAAAGCAATATTGAGAGTTGAGCAGGTGATGCTTTTAGTCTGTGTCAGAGCTGGTCTCTTCGATGACAGAGTACTGGTTGAGTGCTTCTTCCAAAGGTGTTATTGTCCCATCAGGTTTTAGTCCCATTGGTTTAAGCAACTCCTCTCTGGAAAAAGAGATAAAAGAGAAAGAAAAAAAAAAGTATTCACCAGCATCACACACATACCCCTCCCCCCACCCAAATCCACTAAAAAGAAAAGTCTTTAAAAACCAAAGTATTTTCCCTCAAGCTCTCTCTGTGTGTTTGTAATAGGAAAGATGAAAGGGGCATGGAAAGAAAAAGAGGGAGATAAAAGACTTCATTCACACAGGCCAAACCTACTAAGCCAATTAAAAGTATGAAAAGTCAAGGTCTAAATGGGCTCAGGACAAGGAGCAGGTCTCTTCTGTTTTAAATAATTAACTTTTTCTCCTTTTTTGGATTTGTTTTATTTTAGTGAAGTTGAAGATGCCAAAACTTCACCTGCCCCAATGGTTGAGTCATACAATTAAGCGGCTGATTTGATATGTATGCATTTCATTCAAGGGAATAAATCCATTAGATTAGATTTTTGCCTCCACAATCTCTACTACTTGTTGATTCATTTCAAATTAGTTGGCCTTCCCCAGCTTTCTCCCCGACTTTTCTTTCCTTCTTTCTCTCTTTCACTCTTTACTTTTTTTTTTTAAACACCATTGCTTTTGTTTGTGGCAGTTTAATTATGGGATTGACAGCCATTTTAATCTCTTCAAAGCTCCCCAACTGCTGCTTTTCAGCTAATCCAATTATATCTACTCCACAAGTTACAGCCTCATCTAAAGATGATTAATTATTGATTAAGCCAATCAAAAAGCATTAGGAAAGATTAAATAAATCTTTTCATAGGCTCTTATTTATTACATGGAGATTATGGCAAACATACCTGTTAAGATGCTAACTCCAATCCTCCCACCCCTAAAAGGTCAGCAGTGTACTTAAGAGTGGCCTTGAAGAGTCCCATGAACTGCTTAAAACTTATTTCTCACAGAAATGGGCATCACCCCCTTAAAACCTGTCTATAACCAAGAACCCACATGGCAGCAGCTATAATGTTGGTGGAATTTGGATTAAAGGCAAATGACTGGCCCCTTGCAGCTGTCCCTTAGGTCAGCACAAAGAAGATCTCCTTCCTGGGAAGGGGCAGCCACGCAACAGTGTGATGGTGGTATAGACACAGTGAAGCCTCCTGGGGAGGGGTGAGAACGGCTCAGTGATCACCGGATAAGCCAACAGAAGCCTAATTACGCAGTCCTGGCTAGCACCAGAAGACTACTTCCAAGAGTTTGAAAAATCTATTTGGGAAATGTGGATGGCTGCCAGGCTGAGTTGAGGCTCCTGAATGTTACAAAGGAGGAAATGTGTTTCCTGATCTGAAAAATGGGGTCAGAATCATAGAACTTGAAGTTGGAAGGGGCCTTTGAGATCATTTAGTCCAACCCCCTTCTTTAATAAAGGAGACTGAGTGACTTACCCAAGGTCACTTATCTAGTAGCAGAGTTGGACTTAGGACATGGGTCTCCTGAATCCCCGTCCAGTGCTCTTTGCAGCACACCGCATCTAGAGTAACTGCCCTAACTGCAGTGGAGGAGCACTGTGACTTCATCTGTTGAACATCTGCTTAATAACTATGTGACAGGAACTGGGAAGAAAAGGAACACTGGGTATAGCTGCTGCCCCTGAGCAGGTAAAACAAATACACAAAAAAAATAACTTAGAACGTAAAGGGGTAAAGGCCATAAGACAATTATGAACAAATAACTATGGCAGCTCCTGAGATGAAGCATTGCCCTAACTGCCTGGGGAAGGCAGCACCAGTGAGGTGTCCATGAGGGTCCTGCACTGGGCGGAGGGCACAAAGCATTCCAAGCAAAGGAGACTGTGTGTAGAGCTTTGTATGGTCCCACTGACCTGTGTGATTTTGCAGACCTTTCTGGATTGTGTCAGTTTATCTTTTCTATATCTGCTCTCATGAAGCTGGGAAAAGGCCCTGTGTCTGGGAGTGGGAGGAGGTAAGGCTGTGAGGGTCACTTAGGATCCAACGGTCAAGTGTCTTAAATGCCAAATAAGGAGCTTAGACTTTACCCTGTAAGGTGTGTCCAGTTAGGTTTGTTGCATAAGACAGTACTTCTGGCAGTAGTGTGGCACACTGGAACTGGTGGTAGAGAGACAAGTCATTAGGTCATCATGTGTGTGGGAGAGGAGACAGGATTGGATTAAGGCTGAGGTTGTGGGAAGAAAAGGCAACACTGATGAGGTAGAGCTGATGACCCATTGGAAAGGCAAGGGGCTGGTGAAGGAGAATAAGGAGTGGAGTATCCCTGTGTCTCCAGCTCAGATGACCATGTAGATGGTGATACTATTCACTGGGGCTAGGACACAGGAGATGGAGTGGATTTGGTGGGGAGATGCTGGTATTTTTCAGGACATGAAGAGCTTGAGGTGAGGTGCATGACAACCAGGTTGAAATGTTCAGTGGAGAGCTAGAAACAATCTGTTTCCATGAAAACAACTCTCTAGCACTGATACGCACTCCATATCTATATTTTATAATATACATTTTCCTAGTTCTGGTTGTGCTGAAGGACTTTGTGATACAGGACACTACGTATAATAGCTGATGCAAAAGGAGAAGGGGGACAACCTACTGGGAATGAAACACTGAAGGATTACAAAGTTCAGAGTCTAAAGGGGCATAGTGAGGTGGGGTAGTGGCTGCAGAGCGGGGACAGGGAGGAGGAGGACTGGCAGATGGGACTAGAGGGATCCTACTAATGAAAGTGACGAATTACTGGCTGCATAGACCATCACCCCTGAGACTGACACTGCTGCTTCTCTTTGATAACAGGATGGTTCTGAGGCTAGGTACTAGCTTGTATGAAGTACCTAGCACTTTCTCATTTAACTCCAGGAGGAATATTTTCAAATAAGTCTACGGGCTTCATCCCTATTCCCTAATCCAATTTTACTATGGAAATAATTTAAAATATTCTGTTAGTTTTATGGCCAAATTATGGGATTTCGTTTACTGAACAAAGGGACCCATATTAATATTAATTCTCACTTGTGAACTATTTAAGCATTTATTTTGGGGGGTGCTTTCTATCATTCCTCCATTAAAATGGAAGCTCCTCTGAAGGTATGAATTATTTTCTTTTCTACATGGCTCCATGCAATGCCTGGGCTTATTGACATTTCTGTAGGAAACGTGTCAGTAAAAACTGGCCAAATAATCATGCATTCGTGCAAATGAATTAAGGCAGCAATGTGATATGGAAAGAATAAAAAGATCTAGAGTCAGGAAGTCTGAAGTTCTGATTTTTCCACTTACCAGCTGTATGATCTTGGGCAAGTCTCTGAGTCTCAGTTTCCCTATCTGTGAAATGGGGGTCATGATAATACTAGCTCTATCTACCTACCTCTTGGTGATGATGTAAGGAGTAATAGTAACAGTAGCAGTAGTAGTAGTAATGATAATGTAGATCAAAGAGTTCTGTGTACTTTAAAGGACTCCTAAATATTTGTTGGTTGGTTACTGTGATATAGTGAAAAGCACATACAGGTTTTAGAGTCAGACAGACCTGAGTTCTAATTCTGGCTGCACCACTCAGCAGCCATAAGACGTTAAATTATCTGAATTTCAGTTTCCTCATCTGTAGAATTAAGATAGGAATACCTACCTCACTAAGCTGTCATGAGGGCAAAAGGCTATTATACATATAAAGTGTGTAGTGTAATATTAGGGTGGAATGTAGTTGGAACGTACAAGCTGCAGTTGCTGTTCCTTATGTACTTATAGAACATGCTATTTAGGAACAAATGGGGGAAGAATATGCAGAAGCAAATAAAGACATAGTCCCTGTCCTCAAGAAGCTTTTAGTCAGTTCAGAAGATAAAACACACACACATTAAACAATATTGAAAGAATTACAGAACAGCAGATCAACAAGCTTGAGATGAGTAACAGGCAGAGCCCTGCTTTCCTTAAGCTTGACAGTTTGTCAATACACCCTTATTGGATTCAAAATTGGTTTAAAGGAGGTTTCTTGTCCTGTTTGGGAGTAGAAGGAGAGGATCATTTACAGATGTGTGACTGTTTTTCCTTATGGACCCCAGGCTTGTTTCTCATACCCTCATCCTAACTTTTCTAATTTTCTTCCTCTCTGTCCTACAACTAGCAGCCCACAAATACCAAAATGAAATCTTTGAAATAGAGAGAGACTCACTCCTAAAAGCCTTGGTATATGACCTGGTTATACTGGACTGTTTCATTTACAATCTGTTGTATCGATCAGCAAGATGTGGACAGAGAATGGGAAGCTTTAATGAACATCACAGAAATGTTCCTTCACCAGTCACGCGGGCTATGCACATGTGGGAGGGACACAGGAGGAGACCAACCACAGGCTCCTTGTGCTAGGTGGGCCTGGGTCAGACTGTATGGCAATGATGGACATGGATTCATGGGCAGAAAGGCATCCCAGAGCAGAAAACTTAGTCAAGCAGAGGCACAGAAGCAAGAGTTAGTTGTGTGCAGGGACTGGCAAGCAGGCTGGCTCAGCTGAGGTAAAGGAAAAAGAAAGCTCAAAAGAGATATGGGTTACAAAAGAGGATTTGAATGGAGACATTGAATCCTAGGCTACGAAGTCTGGATTTGAGTACAGAGGTATTTTTGTCTTCTATTTCAAAAGCCCCCCCCCTTTTAAGGACATTAAAAATAATTCATTACAAAGTTTAAAAGCTATGAACCAATATTGCTCTGACATATTAAAAAGAAAATATGCTCTACGTTTCAATTATTTAATTTTCATATCCCTATATGTCTAGCACAGTGCCTTGCAGATAGCAGATCCTCAGTATTTGTGAACTAAACTTTATTGCATTTGATATTATCTTGCATTTTCACAGAGAGAAAAGGTATGGTGTCTTATGGGACTTCTGATGACTAAACCATGAACAAGAGAAAAGCTACATCTTTGGGTAAAAGATTTACTTTCATCATCAAGATTTACAGAATTAGGAAAGGTATTAACATTCCATAAGAAATTCTGCATAATGCTTTCCAGGGATTTCTTAATGTCTACTAGACTGTGAGCAACTTGAGGGCAGAGTCCATGTCTTATCTGGCTGTGATCTGCCAGTATCTACTATACAACAGAGCACACAGTAGGTGCTCAGTAAATGTAGCATAAATGGAGAGTGGTAAAGACCATTTGTCAGGAATCATTCTTAAATTATTTTAATCATAATTATTTCCTTGATGAGTCAATGTCGTCAGACATTCTGGCTGTCCAGCAGAAATCAGGCCTCTTTTTCATCATACAGCCTGGATTTCACAACCACTAACTGGTATAACTTGGCTTCTTATACATGGGGCATCAGGAGATCTACATTCTAGTCTCAGATCTTCCGCTAACTTGCTAGGTGTCCTTGGGCAAGTCAAGCCTCTCTGGGTGTGACTCTTCCCATCTATAAAATGAGTGATTGGACAAGATGATCCCCAATATTCTACACTAATTTCAAGAGTTTAAGTATTAGGTTATTAAATCATTTTATGTTTAAAAAACCACTAGGTTTTCTAAAACACTCATACTCATTATTACTAAGCCTTTATTTCTAATGCAGATACTCTAAACCTCAGAGTCAAACACAGCTTCCTACCTAATTGTAACTGACATACACTAAGACCACAAACCCTTCCTGCAAAACTACCAGCAGATAATTAAAATGATTACAAAGGTAAATCAAAGCAATGGCAATGCTACAAAGTAGGATCCAAATTCAATCATGGCACTTAATAAACAGGCCATTTCATGAAGAGTTACTGGTCCTAAGTTATGAAGGTCCTATCTAAAAAGGATGGCTAGGTGTCAGATATATGCATATCATGGTAAAACGGAGATAATATATATTGAAATGTGTATCAGGATTAAGATATTCACATAGCAACAACTCCTTCATACTTACCTTCAATGCTATACACAGGCCTTAACACAAGTTAAGACTGCCCTCGTATCAAAAAGTACAGTGATGTCTACTGGATAAAGAGCCCATTCTAGGCACTGTGACAGTATCATGGCGGGCTTCTCATCTGATCAGGCATCTGGCCATGGAAGAGATAAGCCTCCAAGAATGTTCAACTGGAACGAAACATCATTTAGAAATTTGATCTTACTAAACGATAAGGAACCATAATCTATAAGGGCTTGGCCAGGCAAGAGGACATAGATAAAGCACGTCCAAGAATGGAAACCCTATTTTGCCCCAGCCTAACCCTTGGGACTGCTAATGGAAACCAAAAAATACTTTCTTAAAGATCTAGGGGTGGGAGATTATGGACTTTATACCATATTTAAAATTTTCTGGTCTTTTTTTTTTTTTTTTCCCCAGATAAAATTTTAACATTATCCTGAGCCACCATTTCCCTGTAAGTATGGTACTCTGGGATGCCTGGGCTTATAGAACTTCTCAGAATCTTGAGAAGGTCCCATTTTTTTAGGGCTTCTGCTTCCTCTGTGACTCTTTCCCCCAGAAATGATAGTGCAATATTGGGGTTCAGATACTAATATACCCAATTGCACATTATAGAATAGGTCAGATGTGTATGTGTATGAAACACCTTACTTGACCTGAAAGCAAGAGAATACTCTTGCCCACAGCACATGTTTTTGTGCAATACAAACAAAGCATTCAATTCAAGTGTACTTGTTGAAAAACAGGACATAATTAAGCAGTTGGTAAAATGCATTCTTGTTTCCCACTTGCAGATCTCCCAAGAGTCCCTTCGAATTTACCTATACGAGTTTCAGCTTCCCGCTTGCCACTTAGCTTGATAACGACTCAAAAATCATTCCCTTGTTTTCAAGGGCTCTTCTTTCTTGTCTGCTCTGTGTACTACAGGGCAGTATTGACACATGGAATTAATGACAGGGTCTGTAATGAAACAACAGTCATGCAAACACCAGTCTGCTCTTTTGATAAAACAGCATGTTAGAGACCTATTCACCTCCCTCTAATTGAGTACTGCATAATAGTTCCGATCCTTTTATGTAACATATTTTGTTCTATGATTAGAAAAGAAGAAAAGGGGGGTAAATCTATGAAGCATTGCTTCCTTCAATCACCCCCTGATTAATTCTCCGTTTTTAATGAGGGTGGCTGCTATTTAGGCAGGTTCTGTTACATACTTGTTTTGTTGACTTTTGTACACTGTATAACAAAACGCAAGACAGGATAATTGGGAACCATTTCTTTGGCACAGGGATTCCTGCTCTTAATGTAAGGTTGGCTTGGAAAAAAGAACCCTGACATTTGAAATTAGCCATTTCATATTTAATTCCTTTTACATTTGAAAGATGGGGTGAGAAATTAGTATTTAAATAAAGCATTTTAATTAACAGAGCTTTTCAAAAAATGCCTGTTAGCATGGAGCCTGTCATAGCCCTGAAAAGGAAGCTGTGTAGTCTTTGCTATAATTCCAAGTTTGAGAGTGCATATTAAGGTTTTAGCATCACTAGAATAGTTCATAATCCACTGCAGTGCAATGGATTTCCCAATAACATGTGATATTATCAATTTTTCCTTTTTTGAGGCAGAGTCTTCTCTGTTACCCAAGTTAGAGTGCCGTGGCATTGGCCTAGCTCACAGCAACCTGACACTCCCGGGCTCAAGTGATCCTCCTGCCTCAGCCTCCCGAGTAGCTGAGACTACAGGTGTGCGCCACCATGCCCGGCTAATTTTTTTCTATTTTTAGTTGCCCAGCTAATTTCTTCTATTTCTAGTAGAGATGCGGTATCCCTCTTGCTCAGACTGGTCTTGAACTCCTGACCTCAAGTGATCCTCCTGCCTCAGCCTCCCAGAGTGGTAGGATTACAGGCATGAGCCATCAAGCCCGAGCATAAATGTTTTTAATTCTTTTTTTTCCCTCACAGAAATATTATAACCTTTGGGACTGGTTAACTTGTTCAGTTAGATACTATGAAAGTGTCCTCTGGGTTTGGACCTGACCCTTCATCTTTCATCTAATGGCTTCCTAGTGCTGACTGGTTGTTACTGATCTTTCACTAAGCCACTAACCCAGTAGGAAGGAGAGGTATGATGGCTTTTCCATAGCAAATTTGAAGTCTTTAGGTTGCATCTTTCAAAAACAATTCTGAAATCCCTCCCTTAGCCCTCATCATCATGCTTTGGGATTGGGTACAATTGGGAAAGTGAATATGCAACATAAAAATATCATTCCCAAGACAAATGGACGTGTATTGTCCACATCACTATGTCCTTCCACCTTGTAAAGGTAATTGGGGATTATCTAAATAGTCCCATACAGTAGCCTTTTTAAAGTCAGGTTTTATTAATGTAATCACATGTATAAGAATTTATTAGAATATCCATATTCATTCTCCTTTAAAAACAAATCTTATATTAACATAGAATCATAGAAATTTTACTGGTTTTCCTCATATAAAGCTTTTTTTCCCCCCTTAAATATAAGCTATTTATTTAGCACTTGACCTGGTATTTGAGAAGAGCTCAACTATGGAATGAAAAAGGAGGGATGCATGTCCTCCAAATCTAAGTTCTTGTCTAAGGTAAATATGCTTACTATCTGTCTTTTGTGCTTTTCACTTATTTCACATTCAGTAAAATGTGTTACTTAAAAATAATCAGTCTAACAACAGCATACAATCTGGAGTCTGAAGACTGAGAACTGAGTCCTGGTGGCTGTCATTAACTAGATGCTTTACCTTGGGTTAGCCACTTAATCTTTGGTACATTTATTTCTTAATAGTATACTTCTTGCCCTATGTAATTCACAGGGCTATTTTAAAGATCAATAGATATAACATATATGAAAGCATTTTTTAAACCTTAAAGTGCTTATGAATATTAGTCCTTTATTACTGTTCTCTTTTCTGTTAGAAGATAGCATGCAAAGCTTCTAAAAATTTGCTACTCACTTCACATTAAACAGCATTGTTAAGAAAATATAGAGAAAGAGGTTAGGGATAGGGCTGGAAGAATAAAATTCACTTTTATCCTTAAGTGACAATGTTCTTTATTATTTCTTGGTAATTTATTTATAGAACTTTTCTACCCTTTTGTTCAAATTAACAAAATGTTAATAAGAAGTCAGCATGCCAGCTGACACTTGAATAAAGTAGTAGAAATAGAAATTCTCAATGTTCTTCCTAATTAGGAAGACTTAAAGAGAGAAACTAAGACGGCAAACAGGCAGTGGAGATTTTTCTTACTTGATGTTTCTCTAATAGCCAAAAGCCATTTATTTCAGCCTCTGCTTTAACCAAAAGCTCAAAGTAGTCATTCCCACTACCAATCTAAACAGCAATGACTACCAATAGGCAATACAAAGGTATCATGACATCCTACTTACATGTATCTAGCCATTAGAAGTGTCCTCTATAACCTAAAGATATACAATATCAAGCTTTTCAAATTAATCCTCCTTTGCCACTTTTATGGTATATTAATTAAACTGGATCCAAGCCCTCTTAATTGAATTTCCAAGCAACCTTACAGTGTATTTTAGTGATGATAGAGCAGTGCTGTCTAACAGAAATATAATGTAAGCCATATGTATATGTAATCTTAAATGTTCTAGTAGCCACATTGAAAAAGGTAAAATTAATTTTAATAACATTTTATTTAACCCAATATGTAAAAAAATTATCACTTCAACATGTAATTCATATTAAACAATTAATTGAGATATTTTACATCCTCTTTTTTATACTAAGTCTTTGAAATCTGATTGAGTATTTTACACACTTACAGGACTTCCCAATTCAGACTAACCACATTTCAAGTGCTCAATAGTCATATATGGCTAGTGGTTACTATACTGGACAGATCTAAAGGATTTTCTGATGGAAACAATTAAGATCTTTATTCCTTTTTATACCTGTACTAGATCTTACAATGCTTTAAAAATTGGATCATGTTTCTGAAATGTCCCTGAAAAGCATTTCCTTGACGAATTTATCACAAAGGTAGGTGTAATCACAGTTGATATTTTTGTAAGGATATATAAGATTACTTAATAAGAAAAAATTATTTATTAGTTTTCAGTTATAAATCACCTGTCTCAGCCTTAGTAAGTTTAAAATTAGTCTTTGGATTAAAGAGAAGTATTCCTGTATTTGGTGCCTGCATTTATTAAGAAAGCCATGTCCCATATAGTACACAATGGCTGGCAAAAAAAACCAAAAAAACAAAAAACAATAAAAAAATTACTGGTTAAGGGGATGAAAAGGAAGAAAAATGGTAGGACAATTTTTATTTACATAAATATAAATGTTAAAACATAGATTTTGATGGTAGAATATATAAGCAAAGAGGCAATGGACCTTGTTAAGTAGGGATGGGGTAAGGGTAGAGGATTAATCAGTTCTAGTTCCAATTAAGAAACTAAAGGGGATTAGAGAAGTCAAAACAAAAGTGTAACTTGAAATATTATTTCCCTTGGTTAGTTTAAGCTTAAGCCAATCAATGCTCTCTCCCCTTTTCTGGAGGAGGCACCATTACTGTATACAAGTTGTGTGCTGTAGCTAAGGCAAAGGCGATTGTATTAGCCACAGTGGACTTGCTTAACCACATACAATCCCCATTCTAATCTCCTGCTTAAGTTGCAGGGGTTTATTTTTTTCCAAGTCAGACAAGGAAAAAGGAGGTCAAGAGATAGGCATATTTCATCCTCTTTTCTACCTCTGCTCTCACATTAAAAGTGTCAAATGAAGCTTTCTATAATTTCATATCTCAGGTTTTAATGCTTATGTTTGATACATGTTACAATGATCATTTTACATTAAAGGAATTATATAACTCAAATTTAAATTAGCCAGTCATGGCCCAAAGTACTTTATGGAATTCCTTTTCAGCCCTGAATTTTATGACATCTGGCCAAGAAATAGAACCAAAAAGTATTATACTTTAAAATCTTAAATCATGTAGGTTATTATATAGAGCAAAAACCTGACCCTTAAATTTGGGGATCAGCTGTTTTCATTATTTCCTCATCACACACTATGAAACCACAGGGTACAAGGCACTGTACTAGCTAGACATGATGGGATTTATAGTGTTCAGATTATTCCCCAACTCTTAAGACCTCCAGGTACACTGCCAATCCCCTTATCTACATCTGTCACAAATATAATCCTTATACTAAAAAAAATAAAAAATCACTTGGAATATTCTTAAGTCAGTTGGTATTCAATAGGAAGAAAATATTTGAGCACTAATCTTTTCAGTATCCTTGGAACTCTAGCTGAGAGAAAGCTGCTAAGGTGGTGAGCTCCCTGAGGCAGTGGCTATGTTCAGCACGGAGGCAAGACGGAAATGTAATTTTAAGTTTTACATTGGTGGTTTTGCAATTTTGGTAGTGAATAACATCTATACCCTACACCAGGCTCAGTAACAGTACTTGGCATGACCAACCTTAGTCATCACTTTGGTAAGTGCTTTGGCACGGGCCACTGATGCTAACCACCATCCTGGTGCAGGTCCTTCACATCTGCTCTCCTATGGATGGAAAAAAGGAAGTGTCTAGTGTCCATTCATTGGCCACGTCACCTCCAATCCTATCCTTTACTCATATGCCTTTCAATTCAGGTACACAAGAAAATGATTTCATTTTGAGAAGGAAAGTTAATCAGACAAAGCTACAGTATACTCTTAGCACAATAAAGACTTGGTTGAATGCAGAACATCCTAGAGCAGGGGTCCTCAAACTTTTTAAACGGGGGCTAGTTCAGTGTCCCTCAGACCGTTGGAGGGCCGGACTATAGTTTAAATAAACTATGAACAAATTCCCATGCACACTGCACATATCTTATTTTGAAGTAAAAAAACAAACAGGCAAAAACACCCGCACGTGGCCCGCAGGCTGTAGTTTGAGGACGCCTGTCTAGAGTGACAGTTGAGGGAACTAACCAATAATACAATGCCGAGAGGATGATTAGGAAGTATTCTGGCAAACACTATAACAGACAGACACAGTAGCACAGTGGACAGAGCAACGGTCTTGAGGTCTGGAAAATGAAGTCCTAGTCTAACTTTATTATGAAGTTAGAGAATGTATGTGAAAGTGTTTTGTAAACTGTAAAAAGGAAATGAATTATCAGTCATTAGGTTGGAAATGTTTTAGGCAATTCTTTGGTACTAACTTCCCCTAATGAAAAATTTGATAACATATAAAATAATAATAAAACAACCTGAGCTCTTTGGAAGAAAGATGCAGTATGTGAATACCAAAGATTTATTAACATGATTAAATTTCCCTCTACCTGGAATGGTCACTTTTCCATTTTTCTATTAAATACCTCTTAAACATCTAGGATCAGCACAAATGCTACTACCTTCCCTGTGAAACATTTCCTGAATCATCCAGATAGAACGAACTGCTCCTTTTCCTGGGTGCTTACAGTTCAACACAGACCTCATTTTGTCATTATTTCCTTCTACCTTGTACGGATTACAGCCATTTCCTTTGTCCGAATGTGAGTTTTCCAAAGGCAGAGACTCACATTCACCTCTGAATCTCTCAGCTTCCTAGCACAGTGCCTTGCACAGAGTAGATGCTTAGTAAATGTTCCCTGAATTGTACTGAATTTAGTCTAGTTTGGCTTTATGGCATCTTTTTTAACTCCAAAAAAAAAAAAAAAAAGTGAAAAGAGAGAAGAAACTTAAGACTAATGAGGAATACAGCACAACAAACATGTAAGACGCATAAAGAATGGCTTCCTTCTTTGCATTCCTGCTTTGGAATGCCCACTGCTAATCTTCACACCGTGTCATCATTGGTGGTTATTAGTGAGAGCAAATGTTAGAAAGCACACAAAGGCAGACACTGTAAAACACCCACTGCACGTCATGCAAAAAGTCTACATGATTTAGGACTATCCTCAAGGCTGCTTTTTGCTTCAACTTTAATGGCAAAATTGGTACCATCAAAGCTAACACAAGACATATGTGCTCTGCTTTACACATGCAAAAATCAGTATCACCTTCAGTTGGGCATCTGCTGGGTGTTTCGGGTAAGTATGCATCTTCTTTGAGGCATAGTTTAAATCAGGTGGAAGCTTGGGTTTTTCAGACTTGATGTTTGTGTATTTATTTGTTGGCAGCTTCTAGAAGATGTAGATTCTCCTGAGATTAAAAGGAGAAGGACCCAGGACCTTTGTTTTCTGTGCCTGTGATACGGATGCCTTATGAAATTGTGGTGTCTCTATCAGTAAGCCAAGTACCTGGATTACATTGCATTGTCTTAGGTAGTTCTTTCCCCCATCTTCCATTTTTCCTAGCTTGGAGTTTACTCATCCATGGTAAGTGGGACAGTTAAATAACATATGTATTACCTTTAAAAACTCATGTTGTTGGTCAGAATATGAAACTTATGCAACTTAACTGGTTTATTGTCCTAATATACTAATATGCTCTACTTAGGATGAGAACCAGCAAAGTCCATCTGGTAGAAGCTGGAAGGGGAAGTGTTAGCAAGGACCTAACTGTTATACTTATGCTACTATGTTTCATCAGATGTACTATGTACATCAGATCCTTCTGGAAGTAGCTAAGCACACATCTTATTTTTATATGTTAATTTACAATTTACAAACATTCTGCCTCCTATAGGTTTGCCCTATCAGTATCTTCTCTGTGAATGTTAATTCCTCCTGGAAAGGAACATATCTGTTCTATACAAAGGTATGGAGAATGTAATTTGCAAACAGTCAACAATGTCTTTTAAAGATCATGAGCATAGTCAGCTGTAAATTCTAACCTTCTTGAGAAAGGATGAAAACTTTAAAAGGGCTAGCTGGAAGTTACTGAGTTCTAGTCATACTAGCTTTGTAGATAATGAAGGCACTTGCTTCTAATTAACTTCTATCACATTGCCAGCATCATTTGAAAAAAGCTAACACTCTGCAGAGTGTCTAAATACCTATACTTGTCACACTCCCCACATCAGTCTGTTGTTGTTGTCCATTTCGACCCTAAGCCTTCTGCTGTGCCGTTAAACTATGCTTGGTTCTTGTTTTTTCCCATTCATGGTTGGCTTTCTGGCTTTCCCATTCCAACTGCTACTTCTCTAACTGAGGGATACTAGCCTTTCCATAGTTATTGTAAAAAAGGAAATGACCAGAAGAAATTAATCTTTAAGTGGCAGCTGCCACCAACACACAGAAGCATTCACTCAAGATGGCTTAAAGGAGATAGTGACTCAATGTATGACTGGAAAATAGAGCAATTCAGCCAAGTATGAAAGGAATTATTTTTCTAATAACTCCTCCAAGATGACTAGTTGCTGATTAGTATATACTTGATTTAATTATTTTCAAGACTAAAGGTTATTTTTGGAGGGGAAGGAGGTGTGAAGCAAGAGGGGAAGGGGAAATTGTTTTTTAGAATACCTAATTAATACAAGGGCCTGCTTTCAGAAAATCCTTCATTTGAGCTATTTCTTTTAACTTTTTCCTCCTGGGTGCATGACATTTTAGGATTCTTGGTTTCAGCAGCAACCCAAAAAGGCATAATTGCAAACTTACACATCAAAAATGAAAAGAAAAAAAAAAAGCATCATGGTTTGTAACAAAAACCAAAACAGACTAAAACAAAAATACAAGCAGCAGCAAAATCATTGGATCTAACTCAGAGCATCTTTTTGAAGACAGGGAGGTTAGTTGGTTAAATATTACAGTGATCTGGTAGTTACTCCCCTAGCTTTGAGAGCTTAAATGTTTAAGAATGCACATCCAGAAGCGGCACAGGTAGAAAAACCATGGTAGCCAAGAGATATCTGAAATACTGCTGCCTGGGCCACCCTTTTCCAATCAACATGGATTTCCAGTGTTGCTGTTCTATGGTAACTCTCAGTGAGAGAGACAAAGAAATAGAACATTTTTAGAAACCAAGCAAAAAATGGATGGGAAATACAATACCTGGAAAGTTTATCAAGCATGTTGACAAGTTTCATGGCTTCATATTCTTTTTGTTCTTCTGTCATTTCATCTATGGGGTTTGGCATTGGTTCCTCTAAATGACCAGTGATAAGATTAATGCTACAAAAAGAAAAAAAAGTTATGCTGTATGTTTTAAAATTATGCTCTTTCTATACTTTTCTGGTCCAAGTTTTAAGTTATAATAAGAAAGAGTATAATAGCCAAAAAATTGGCAATAATTTCAATAGTAATTTTATAGTATTGAACTATGACAGGAATTCCTTAAAAATTGACTTTTCTACTAATTTGCTTTGGGAAATGGGCTATATTTTTTTTTTGAAAAAAAAAAAA
>VBSM01003169.1:24173058-24187840 GCA_008086735.1 Cheirogaleus medius | reverse complement strand
AAAAAAAAAAAAAAAAAGGAATGAAATCTAGCCTACCAAGAGACAGGTATATTGTCCTGGCTTTCTGGAAACATATTTAATGCAGTACTTAAAATGAATACCTTGCATAAAGTTTGTATGAAGTTCTAATACCAAGCAAACTATTCTCTTAGCTGTAGTTTTTGAGGAGAGGAAATAAAAGATAACTCTTTTAATGGTGGCTAAATATCTGTAGCAAATGTTTTTCTGGAGAAGCAGACAAGAGGTTACAGTATCTTGTACAAGCCAAATACACAGGGTTTGTTTTTAATGATCAAATTAAATATGCTTGCAAATAGTAAATTGCTCCTAAATTGCTTTCCAGGGTCTACAAACACAAATGCTTTCAGGGGCCAACCCTTTAGGATAAGTGAGTGAGTAGGTCAAGTGCAAGCAATGTGGAGTATTGGAGACTAGGGTAAACTGGAAAACAGTGCTAGTCCAAATTTTAAAAAAATGATGTTGGCCAAAACAAAGATAGTGTGATTAATTAGATCTTCTGGCAGCCAGCTTGCAACCCCTGTTTGAGACTTTTGCTGGGGCAAGTTACTTTATTGACCAGGGCTTTTCTCATTTGGAGTAAAGGCTAGCTCACGACATATTGTTGTTTGTTACTTTAAGATTTCCTTTTTTCTACATTCCTCAGAGGCTATGTGACATACAGTTTCTTATGGAAGGACTCAGTGCTCACCATCCTTGAAAAACAGATTTAAAACCTGTCTTGCCATTCTTGCATAAGACATATGTCTAGAGCCAGGGTTAAAAAATGTTTCTTCCAGCTGGGCACAGTGGCATATTCCTGTAGTTCCAGCTACTCGGGAGGCTAAGGCAGGAGGATCCCTTGTGCCCAGGAGTTCGAGTCCAGCCTGGGCAACATAGCAAGATCTCGTCACAAAGAAACCTTTTTTCTCTCAGACACCTGATATATAAAATGGACAAAAGTTGAATTGCTCGGACAGAAAGGGGATAGGAATAGCCAAGGAGGGGCCTAGAGCCCCTTTGTCTTCTACCTACTTGTTTTCTCTTAAGGCAGCATGAAAACCCACAGGTTGTCCTTAGTTGTATATTAGAGTCACTTGGGAAACTTTAAAGTAAAAACTTGGGCCTCATCTTAGACCAACTATATCTGTATGTGTTCGAGTTTTTACTTTATTTTTTTTTACATTTTCCAAGTGATTCTCAATACCATGAGGTTAAGAACCACTGAGCTAGACTGCCTGCTTCAGACATTCACTGTGTGCTACTATTTCCTTTCCTTTTTACAGGTGCTGGTAAGAGAAGCGAAAAGGACATCAACAAAAATGCTTAATGGGTCATCATATTTCCCCAAAGTCAAGAACAAAGAGGACTCAGACAAGGCTTCTGAGAATTACGGAGATGCAGATGCCACACTAAAAATGCAATTCCACCATCCATCTATTATTTGCTCAGGCATGTAACAAGACATCTCTCTTCACTGGTTTCTCTTCTGCCACCTACTAAATTAGAAAAACAACTAGTCTTATAAATAAAAGTATTGATTATAGATACATACAATCAGGCCTTGGAGAATAAGGGAAGGTAGAGGTATTAACTATGTAGATCATGCTTATTTGACTCTTGAGAGAAGGCTTCTTTCCTCAAATTCAGTGGAGGTATGATTTGAAAAATCAGGTCTGTAGAATGTTTTAGGATATAAGTGAGCATGTTCCTCAGGGGAAAAATGTATCAGAAGGACACACTGGTGCTCTGTGGTATTGTGGATACCACAGCATACAAAGTCAGGATATGAATTCCTAGATTAGGACACATTCAATTCTTTTCTTGGTTCTTTTAAGAGTGTAGTGGAAATGATGTCCCTTTTCCGCAGGCTTGACCACTAGTTCCCTGGCTGATAAAATGATTTAACATCTTGATCTGAAAATTAGCTACTAAAGTAACAAAGTTCTTTACTATCTCAGTGTAAGAGCAGCAGCCAGAAATTCATTACTTACAATACAAGAACTCATCCTTTACTCATAGAGTAAAACATTACAACCCTCCAAAGTTGCTCCAGGGATTCAGGTTTCATTTATTCCTTTAAAAAGACATTTTCCCCTTGATACTCAGAAGAACATAAAGCCACAGAAAACACAAGTTAGGGTACCGAACTGTGTCACTCTTATAGGAAAAATGCCAATGTGCTGCGGCAGAAGGCAGATGGATACTGTCTCTCCTCCTGCTCCCCTCTTCAAACCAGAATCTCATGTAGTTTCCCTACCCAGAAGAGGAAGAGAAAACAAATAGTAGTCACCATGACAACAATGATGTAAGATTTCATGAAACAGATTATTTTTGGTTGAACAAACACCTGGCATCTTTACAACCTCAAGTAGTACACTCTGAGACTTGACTTTCTAGGTTTCAGGATGTTAACACTGAGTATTAAGATGCTTTAAGGACATTAACTTGTGGTGGACATTTTATTGGGTAAATTATATTTATCATGATTTCTTCCACTTTGCTCTCCTATCCCATCTTCCCAGCACTCTTATTTATAACTTCCAATTAGGTGACAAGAAGTATATAAATTCTTACCTATGGTATTTCACCATGAATTATATATTATATAACCATTATATGAACTGACAAGCAGTTATGGGCCTGGAGACAGAAGGATTAAGACATACTAAAAAGGTATGTACAAATGAACACATGTATAAGAGCTTGAACTATATTTCAAGTCTTTTGCCTGCTCTTTAAATTGTTGCTAAATCTGGCCAGTATATATAACAGTGATATTGTTAAATGACTAGGTCATTTTAAAAAAGAAAGATACATTAGAAGTTCCCTCAGCTATGTGAAAATTCAATCTCTAAGAAGTATGGCTTTAATTTTACTCAGAGTATCCTGGTCAAAAAAGGGACTACAAAGTCAAATCCCTACAGGAACTAGGCAGGTAAGATAAGTGAATAGGATAAAGCCGTCAAACCAAAGGAGCTTATGCCTGGTATGAAGGGTTGAGTGCAGCTACTCAATTCCATCAGTTGGCTGCTATGTGAGAATGGAGGCCCTAAGTTATTAGAACTTTCAATTTTTCAAAAGAAGCTAGAAATCTAGATTTTCATCTAAAATATCTGAATTCTAAATGTTGGCAAGTAATTAAGCACTGTGTAAAACAAAACCAAACCAAATAACCAATACTACATGGGGCAAGCCAAACAACATACTTGCAGGCTAACTCTAGCCTACTGGCTGATAATTTGCAATCTCTACTAAAGGGTTAGGTTTTTAAGGAAAAGGCATTTTGTAAGCCAAGACAAGACAAGAAAGGGCAGGTGGGGTGGGAAAGGAGATGTTATATAGGAATGAAGCTAAAAATGTCTTTCTAGGGGAAAAAACCCAGAATATTTGTTTACCCCCTAAAACAATACAAAGAACAAAATGAAAATTTACCATGTCCTGATTTTCTTAAATTCCATTCCCTTGCTCCCACTCCCCATCTAGATGTGGAGCCTGATAAGGGTAGGAAACACAATTATTTTGGTATTCTAATACTGAGGATGGGTTAACTCAAAATTTACTTATTCAACAACTCAAAAGATTCATTCAACAAAAAATTGCCAAGTGCCTACTGTGTGCCAGGCACTATTCTGGGAATACCTCAATGAACAAAAACAGCCACCACCCCCCAAAAAAATCTCTTCCCTCATGGAGCTTATCTTCTAATGTGAGAGAACAGATTTAATGAATAAGTTATTTGGAATTTTAGAAGGTGCTAAATGCTGTGGGAAAAAAAGAATGAAATATAAGGCAGGAGCAAGTATTAATAAGGGGACAGAACAGGTTTCACTTAGAAGA
Organism: Cheirogaleus medius; assembly: GCA_008086735.1. NCBI lineage: Eukaryota > Metazoa > Chordata > Mammalia > Primates > Cheirogaleidae > Cheirogaleus > Cheirogaleus medius. The sequence continues at coordinate 24,184,003 of VBSM01003169.1, read as the reverse complement.
TGATATTTGAATAAAGACTTGAAGGAGGTGAGTGAATAAGATATGATAGCTATCTGGAGAAAAGGGCATTCCAGGCAGGAGGGAGTAGTCAATGCAAAGACCGCAGGTAGGAGTATGTCTGGAGTACATGACCAGTAGTGAAGAGATCAGCATGATGATCTCTTCACAGCACAGCAAGAAAGGGTTCAAATATACCATTGTGAAGACTTTGGTTTTTAGTCATTTACACTTTTGAGCAGTTGACACAGTCCAACTTATGTTTTATAAGGATCACATTCACTGCTTTGTTGAGAACAAAATGAAGAGGGAAAAAGGTAGAAGCAGTGAGAAGGCTATTAACCACTTCGGTACCAGCGTCAACTATAGTTGACAGCCACAGATGAACGCACACAGCCCAGCGTCAACTATAGTTGATAGCCACAACAGATGAACGTGCCCAGCGACTTTAGCTGACAGCCGTGATATGACTTTTCTAATTTTTCATTTATCAAAATAAAATTGTGAACATTTAAAAATAATGTAATGAAAACATATATGTACACGTTACCTGTTCTGATTTACATTATAAGTAAAGCTGCCTGTAAAGTAAAACAAGCTTTCAGTGCTTTAAAGCTTTCCTCATTACACAAGAGCAAAACGAATTCGTCGTCAATGCACAGCACAAACTATCGTGCGGACTATGAGTGCCGGTTGTGGGCAAGGTTTCGCGGCCGGTGAGCGCGGTACTGAAGTGGTTAAAATGATCCTGGAGAGAGAGAATTTTAGCTTGGACCAGAGTGGAAGCAGTGATGGCAATAAGGGGTGACTAGATTCTGAATGTATTATGAACATAGAGCCAGAGCCAGAACCACCTGACAGATACATGTGAATATTTACTGATGTAAAATGAATCATATATAACTTTTGGGTTTTCAGGGATATCAGGGTACATTTTCTTTCTCTTGGTTACATCAAAGATAGATAACAGATGCTCTGAGAACAAACTATTTGAAGGGCAAATTCATCTCTCCCTTTGGCTTTGATGCAAAATATAGTAGCAGTTAAAACACAAGCTCTGACTTCACACCCATTAGGATGGCTATTATTGAAACACACCCTACCCCAAAAATAACATCTTGTGAGGATGTGGAGAAAAGGGAACCCTTGTGCATAGTTGATGTGAATATAAAATGGTGCAGCTACTTTGTAAAATGGTATGGCAGTTCCTCAACAAAATTAAACACAGCAGAACTACCCTGTGATCCATTAATTCCACTTTTGGGTATATATGCAAGAGAAGTGAAAGCAGAAACCGGAATAGATACTGGTACACCATGTTCAGTAGCATTATTCACAATAGCCACCCATTGATGGGTGAATTAAGAAACATAATGTGGTATATACATACAATAGAATATTATTCAGCCTTAAAAGGGAAATTTTGACACATGCTACAATATGGATGAATTTTGAAGACATTATTCTAAGTGAAATTAGCTAATCACAAAAGCACAAATAATGTGTATGAATCTACTTATATGAGGTTCCTAGATTCCATGGAAATAGAAAGTAGAATGGTGGTTACCAGGTACTAGGAGGAGGGAGACTGGGTATAGAAGTTCATTGGGGAAGATGAAAAAATTCTAGAGGTTACAAAAGAATATGAATGGACTTAATGCCACAGATCTGTACACACTTAACATAAAATGTACGATTTTAACCAATTTTATCTATATTTTACCCCCAAAATAAAAAGGCAGAGTGAGGAGCACAGTAAAAAACTTGCTCTGCCTAACTCAAAAAATAACAAAATTCCCCAAAACCACAAACTCTAGTCAGGTCACCTGACCACTTATGATTTTTTTTGTTCTGGACAATGTACTTCATAGAGTTTAGTTTCCTCATCTGTAAATGGCAATAACCCTACTTCAAAGAGTTGTGAAGATTAAATAAGATAATATCTGGAAAGTTCTTGGAAAAGTGTCTGGCACATATTAAGAACTCAAATGAATGCCAGCTATTTTTGTAAGCATAAGTAAGCCACTTACTGAGAAATAACACAGAAGGTCTCAGATGATCCAGGAAGTGAGTTATTCTATTCAGTTAAATCATTAATATGGAGATGCACATGCAATCTTCATTAACTAAAAAAGCCACACAACTAGGTGGTTTTGTAGAGTTTGCTATAATTAAATTCAGATATAAGGTATTTTGAAGATTTCTGAAAATGTCTCAAGTTATTTGAGAATTATATAAATGTAACATTGATTCCACATTAAAGAAGTAGGGTAAATTATGAAAGTATATCCTACAAGTCTTTGCATTATATGAGCAATTGAAAGAACCAGGATAATGTATCATACTTTCATTTATTTATCTAATATTTACTGTCTACCATGTGTCAGCCTCACAAGCATATATATACTAAATACATATATATATACACTGAATATATATGCATGAATACCAAGTTGCATCTAGGCAATAAAACAAAAAAGCTCCCAAATGCCTTTTAAATTATAGTGCTTTTTAAATGTTTCCTATGTTAGGCTTTTTAAGAGCAATATCTTTTGATATAAAGGATATAGAAAATAAAAACTGGAGCAAAGCTCAGTACTGTACTTCAGCTAATGCACCTGGACTCTTGCTGGCCATTAACCTGAATTATAATGCAAAAAAATTAGGAACTCAATTTTTAAAGTGCAAACAGATGTGGATTGCAAATATTACAAAGACTAGTAAACTTCCAGAATCAGTACACATGGCAGAAGTAGCAATGATTTTACTTTCAACTCTTTTAGAAATCTGAATTTAGATGCGTTTTATGACTGCTTACCGTAATAAATTCCAGTTCCTAGAAATGCTAGTTAATTCCTATTATATATAAATACACCAAACTGGGCAAAGAAAATCTTGAAGTTCTGGTTCACTTACTTCAAGAAGTATTAAAAATTAAAAGAAATTATATAGCCCTCAATATAATGACACCACTATAATGGAACTTAAGCAGCATAACAAAATCTCAACAAATAAAAGAAAAAAGTATCTTGCCTTGTGCTGAAGAAACTATCTGTACAGCTGTGGGCACAGCTACAGCTGAGAAAAATAAGGCCAAGAAGGAAACACCCCTGAGTTTATTAGTACAATGATTTTAAGCTTTTACATCTGATTATGAACTAGTATGGAGTGTTAAGAGTCTAAGGAGGTGTCCTAGGGTTCTGTCCACTTTTGGCCATCTCTTCCTCCTACCCTTCCATAAAGCAGCATTTAAAGACACTTCTTTGGACCTCTAGATGCCTGTGCATTCAGCCTGAAAGTCACTGGTCTAAAATGAACCAAATGTCATTAGACACACATCTTTCAATTGATGTCTAGAATGATATACAAACCATATCATCAGTCAGTTATATTTTATCACCTATACAATGAAGGGGCCTCTGTGCTCTGAGGTATCAAAGAAACAGGTATAAAAGTTAGACTTTAGAAATCTGGTTTCCCTTTGATATAGGACCAAAGTTTATCTGAAAACTTTTAACAAACCTGGCTAGACACACACCAAAAACTTACATGGCATGTAACTTGATTCTATGAGTGTATTTTGTCTAAGGTTGCTAATCGCAGAAAGCCATTTCCAGTCCATTAAATACATTTATTTTGACACAAAAAGGATTGTTGTGATATTAACTGTCTCCTGTAGCCTGAATGTAAGCTCCATACAATTCTTGGTTTCAAATTCCAGTAAAGGATTACAGGTTACCTTGGTGCACTGGTCAGAATCCACTTAAATTTTTGACAATGGGACTAGGGCCAACTGGATGAAGGGTAATTTCTCTACTTCTGCCAATACTAGCAACTGTTGTGAATAAATGCATCACAGGAAAAGCAGATTGGCCTTCTCTTCCTGGTTCTTCCCAGAGTCAGGAAAAGCTGGGTTGAGGGGTGGGGGGAAGGAAAAAAAAAAAGAAAAGCAGATTGGGATCTTGGGAATTCTGACTGGTCAAGGGTAATCGGGGGGGGGGGTAGGGGAGTAAACAATCCTTTTAGATGCTGACTTTATAAGCTTGACTAAATTGGTAAAAAGTTTTCATAACAATTTTTAGGGAAAAAGTTATCTGAGCTCTGTGGATCACTCTCTAGAATACAAAGGGTACTCTTGCTTGCAAAGTGCTTTGTTCCACAGGGACCATTTGAAAAAGTATTTTAAAGTAACATATTTACTATCCTACCATACTTTTTCATCTTAAAGATTTAAGAGAAAAATAGATGCAAATCTATCCGAAGGGGTAAGATGTGACACTTGAAAAACACATATTTATACTTATAATGAGCAGTATTTAATACAAGATTTCACCATGATGACTACTCTGACCACACTAACACACCATTTCTATGAACATTATAAGCCAAGTCCAAAGGCTGAAGAAGATTCCAATCAGAATCTTACGTAAGGCCTATGTACAGAAACTTCCTATGACAGAGAGCCAAGAGAGTAACAATATCAAACATAGTAGTTATTGATTTAAACAAAAGGTGGTCTTTTAAAATCTAACATCACTTCCATAATGTAACACAGTTCTATCTCCCATACTATTGGGAAAGATCCAGTGTTATTTTGTTTTCTCTAAGCTCCTCCTTGTTATAGTAGCATTCTAGTGTTTGCTAGATAAATGATTATTAACACTATAGAAGTCACTACCAAACAGAATCAAAAATACACACTGAGATGCAAAGCTATCAACCATCCATGAGTACTCATGAGTTTTCTATCATAGTTGACTGTGTCCACATACCTGGGATATAAGAAATGCTTAATGTAATTTTTACCTTCATTTAAAAACAAGATTTTCCAAGTGGTATATTTTAATGGTTCAAATCAAGAGATGTAAAACATGAAATTGATACTGAAATGTAATTTGTGGAATGGAAAAAGCTAGTAAGGCTAATCTAGAATGACGACGTCTATAATTAGGGAAAGAAAGAAACATGATTCCTCTATCTTAGCTTCAAATACTTGATAGAGACACCCAATTTATAACATCTAAATGGTGGTAGTCTTAGGAACAAACTGCTTATAGTCATTGCTATCTTTTTTTCCTAGGACACACTCTATAAGATCTTGCTGAGGCTGACAGCATTGTGGATGTTACAAGTAATATTACCTACTCAGCACTTATTTGCCAAGAAACAGGCCATATACATCCTGCCTAACAGGGGACTGATCATTTCTTTCACCTTCTGACAACCCATTACTTTCATGTCAACAGGGCACAATTTATATTTTTTTAAAAAGGACTTAATTTTGCAGATAATGATCATCTATCCTTGATCACCTACTACATAATCACCACCACACTCTAGAGACTATCAGTAAAAAACACAGCATGTTGACATCACTGATAATGCCAGAAGGGGGAAGGGTACACTTTTCTCATTTCAGTAATGGAATCCAGAAAAAACTGAGCTCTAGTAACTCCTAATAAGTGGAAACTAAGACATTTACCTGGGAAGAGGGTTAAGAGTGGGATGAAAAGGATGGATAGGGAATAGAAGTTAGGAGAAATGGTTCATCTTGGGATAAAAGAGAATTAGACTCAGAGAAGACTTCATAGAGTCTCTGGTTTGCCTATTCAGTGCACTAATGTATCTGTTAAAAGATGATTCCCTAAGTGTGTGTTTGATTAAAATTCACTGTGGAGCCAGACTTCTTTTCCTTTGATAGTAATGTGCCTTACATTATTTTATTGACTCGTAAGGGCTTTTATGCAAGAGTTTACATAGAATGTATGGAACCCACATTTAGATTTCTGAGAAAGACTGAAGCATCAAATAAGCAACTTAAATACTTGGTCTTGGTTATATCTTATAAAATCTCAACCTATGGAAAGGAAGGCAAATAGTAATAACGCTTTTTTAGTTTATGAAGGTAGATATCTCAAAACACCAGCTCTCTTAGTACTCGGGAGAGGGTAATGAGCATGTTGAAAATATGTGGTAGAACATTTCTTGCAGTATTACCCTTTCTCAATCAATTGAAGTCATTAAGCACTAGCTATGAAATTGCCTCTAAAAACACCATTAAATGGAAAGCTTCCAAATCCACAAGAGAAAGAAACACTTGGAAAATGAAAGACAAGGAAGTGAAAGGCAAATAACCAACTTAAAGGCACAGCCATAGTTAGGTGAAAATAAATTTGATACTATACTTTGGTTTTGCATTTTTGTATTCTTCAGTGTCTGTGTCCTCATCCTCTGAGTACCAATTATCTCCTCTTCCTCCAGCCAAGAGGCCCCTGGCCGCCAACAGTCCTGCAGCATTCCCATAGCCAGTGTATTTCAGGAGGCTATCCACTGCAAAAACAGAATAGCGTTTTAGACAGGAATCCTTGGGTGCTCACCATAATCACCAACACAGGGAGGCTGGAGACACACGCCATGGCAGTAAACCTTTAAATTGAGAGGTTTTCAAAGTGGGATAGTGGTTATACTGAACTACCTACAAATTCTCCTACGTGCTCTGAGGACTAAAAGCCTTTTTTAGGAATTAGAAATTTAAACAAAGCTCTTTTGAACACACTTTGTGGCTGTGACTGCAAGGCTCTTGGTAAAGGTGTTTTAAGTTTCTGATCTCAAATTTTACTTTTAAAACATCAAGGCCTTTAACAGAATGCTGATAAAATGACAACCTGAAGACAAATGTAGGAAACAAAACATAATACCCTACCATATCCACATATAAAAGCCATAGTAAAATCTATATCTGAAATACTATTGTAATTCAGATCACTCAAAAAAGACAAAGCTGGAGAAGATTCATAGAAGGGCAATTAAAATGAATTTGGATACCTGAAAGGGTTAGTGGGTAGGGAAACAGGTGGTTAAGCAAAAGGGATGATAGGTGTGGTGGCTCACACCTGTAATCCCAGCACTTTTGGAGGCCGAGGAGGGAGGATCGCTTGAGCCCAGGAGTTACAGACCAGCCTGGGCAACATAGCAAGACAATAATCTCTACAAAAAATAAAAAATTAGCTGGGCACAGTGGCATGTGCCTATAGTCCCAGCTACTCAGGAGGCTGAGGTGGGAGGATTGCTTGAGCCCTGGAATTTGAGGTTACAGTGAGCTCTGATTGTGCCAATGTACCCCAGCATGGGTGATAGACCAAGACCAAGACCCTGTCTCATTCATTCATAAATAAATAAATAAATATATGATCAGACTGGAGACCAGCCTGAGCAAGAATAAGACCCTGTCTCTACTAAAAATAAAAAAATTAGCCAGGAGTGGTAGCATGCGCCTGTAGTACCAACTACTCAGGAGGCTGAGGCAGGAGGATTACCTGAGTCCAGAAGTTCAAGGTTGCTGTGAGCTAGGCTGATGCCATGGCATGCTACTCAGGGGAACAGTGTGAGACTGTGTCTCAAAAAAAAAGAAAGAATTTAATGAGGGATCACAGTGGTACAATCTGAAAGCCTTCTGAATAAACTTAATGGGCTCCTTCTTGCCGTCAGCGTCTCCTCAAGATGCAGTGATTTAACTAAATAAGGAAATCCTTAACAAGTCATTAGGGGAAGAAATGAATGTTCAGTATATATAGGTATTCTTAATATTCATGGAGATCAGACATGATCTTAAGGACATGGTCAGACACAAAGCCACTGAAGAAGCATAGATCTAAACCCACACAAAGTACTCCACAGATAGCAGGTGATGCTATCATTCATTGTAAGCATTACAGATAAGGCCTATTTTTTAACAGATAAGGATGTTTAGTGGTTCCAGAAAAGAAATGTTCACTGAAATTATAAAAGTCTAAACTGAGATGATATAAATTGTTTAAATGAATATACTTAAAAACAAAGCAACAATAATTAGCCAACAAAATGGCTAAAGATTAAAATAGCTTAAGAATGCAAAGGTTATGAAATGTCAAAATAGGTTAAACAGAAGTAAACAGAATACTAAATAACTGCCTTTTTTTTTTTTTTTTTTGCAGAAAATCTCTTGGGAAGCTAGTTAATAGTAAAAATCCCTGACACTTTCATGAAAATAACGTTTACTGATCTTTCACCAGAAGAAACATTATGTGCCAACTCTGTGACAGTGTAGGTTTACAAAGATGATTTAAGACATACTTTGCTTCAACACAGAGAATCCTTTTCCTTCCAGTCAAATACTGTAACATTAGAAATCCAAACTAGCAGCTTCCTCTAATTAGCGTCCCTATTTCTAGTCTCACACTCCTCCATTCCTTATTCCACACAACTGTCCAAGGCATCTTTGTAATGCAAAAATATGGTTTTATCACTTCTAATGTCTCTCCCCACTAAAGGCTAAGCTCAAGTTCAAAAACAGGTCCTAAAGGGGTCTTCATCTTCTGGCCTGTACCTTCTTTTCCAAACTCATCTCCTACATTGTGGATTCCTCACACCTTGAACTAGTATTTTTTCTATACACACCAAGGCTATTTCCCATTTTTCTGTCCTATTCTATGAAGACCTTCTCTGATCTTCTCTACATCCTACAATCATTCCCTCTTCTCGGTTGCCATAGTACCTGGCACATTCCTCTCTTAGGGCAGCTTACCATTGTGTACTGAAATTATTCCTTTATATGGAGAAATACACAAGACAGTATATTCACTAGACTGAATTTATAAAGAACACAAACGTTTACTCTTTTATTAAACATTTACGGGGACCTGCTATTTGTTAGTACTTTGTTAAGCACTGGGGATCCAAAGATGAAGATAAATAAGACATGATCTCCAACCTGAAGAAACTCAATACTAGAATGCAAGTTCAACAAATAAAGAGTTATAACACAGTAAATGTCAAAAGTATTAAAAACAGAGGAGTAAAAATGGCACAAAGGAGAGATTAATTAGCTTTGCCTGGGATGGTCAGAGAAGTCTTCACAGAGATGATGCTTAAGCTGATCTTCAAGGATAAGTAAAGCTCACCATGGTCACACAGATGGGGAAGGCATTCCATGCAAAAGGAACAGCATCTGCCAAGCCATGGAGATATGCCAAGAAATAGTGCAATATCATCAGGCAAGAATAAAGAATTTAGTGTGATTAAGCACAAAGTGTAACATGGGAGTAGATTTAGAATACATTACAGAGATAAGCCATGGAGGTAAAATTTGGATTTTACTGGGCAGGCAACCTGGAATCATTGAAAGCTTTACACAGAGGAAACGACAAGATTATATTTGTATTTTAGAACAATCCCCCTGTTAGCCACATAGAAGATATACTGAAGAAAACCTGACTGGAAAAGAGAGATCCAACTATTTTAATAGTTTATTAATAGTTTAAGAAAACAATTTTAAGGGCCTATACTAAGGTAATGTATGGGAATAGAATAGAGGGAATAAATAAAGGAGATATTTAGGAGGTAAAATCTATATAATGTGGTGATTATTAGTTCTATAGGTAAAGAAAGAATCTAAGAAACTCCTAAGTTTCTGGTTTTAGCAACTAAATAGGCAATGGTGCCTTTCACAGAGAAAGTGATTGAAGGAGAAGGTTGAAGGACAATGGGAATGCAGATAATGCATTTAACTTTAGACCCGAGTTTGAGGTACCTGTGAGAAACTCAGGTGGAGATGTCCCATAAGCAGGTGGATAAACGTGACGGGGGTTCAGAAGAAACGCTGGGGCTGGAGAAACATAGATTTGGGAAACTATTCAGCAAATAGGCAGAAGCGAAGAGAGAGGATGAGATTACTAAGGGAGCAATGTAAAGTGAGAATGGGGGCCAGAAGACAACTTTAGGGAACACCAATAATTAAATGTGGCCAAAGATAGGAGTTAGCAAATGAAACTGAAAAGAAAGAATAGAGCAGTCAAAGGACATCTAGGAGTATGTGGTAGCGCAGAAACAAAGAGAATGGTCAGTAGAGTCAGAGATTACGAGCAATGTGGTAATATAAAGACTAAAAAATACCCATTGCTTTTGAAAATTATGTAATTTGGGACATTACTTCAGTGGAATTTAGAGGGTAGGGAATGGTAATGGAATGTATGACTTGCAGCAAGTTGAAGACTGAGTGGGCAGTAAGAATACTGAAAAGAAAAACAGACTGGTCTTTAAAGATGCCAAGATGTGAAGGATAGTGATGTGAGTATGTGTTTATGTTGAGGAAAGCACATAGGGAAAGTTAAAAAAAAACCAAAAATACAGAAAACTGATGAAGTAAGGTTTCTGCAAATACAGGAAGAGAAAAGATCAAAAGGAAAGGGAGACTGTTGTGCATCAAGCTAAAGAGAGATCTATTTCTCTGAGACTGAAAGGAAAGGAAAGTAAATTTATAGGAGTGGGGCTATGAGCTTAAGGAGTTCAAGCCTAATTCATCTCTGTAATGCAGCCCCTACACCACAATGCCTAGCATATACTGGCAGTTACCATGCTAACGGTGCGGGAAACCCCATCAAGGCAGCAGATTATTCTATAAATCATTTTCTTTTGATTAAACAATGTAAGGCCTATCTTTAGGCCCCCCCGTGGAAAGTACACAATTTGCAGAGAGACAGTAAAAGTTTAGTTATGTCAGGGCCCAACAGAACAAGTTGGTGGCATGAGCACAAGTTAACCTGTGGGCCACTGTCAGCTGGGGATGAATTTGAGCCTGGCATAGATGGACAATTAAGACACTTGGATGGTTCTTTCTGTGCCTGGCCTTCCATAAAATTGTGTCCTTTGCATCATACCTCATTTCAGTTTTCTTTCTTAATGTAGTCTCTGAGCCTGCTGTCTCTACTTGGGGGTGGGGGGTCTGACCTTTAAGCCTTGATCAAGGTATCTTCACTTTTAAACTTAGCTTTGCACATTCTTAAAAGTTCAGCCACTCTGATAAATTGTTTAAAATTAGTTTCATTTTGATTGTCTACCCCAAACCCAAATTCCAAAATCTGATGATTTTTAAGTTGGATGTAAACAGCAGACTACTTTTTTTTTTTTTTTT